>CAUYPK010056125.1:0-16757 GCA_963574355.1 Loris lydekkerianus | reverse complement strand
TGTGGGACTTCACCAAGACTTAAAGTGAGCACAAGATAAGTGATCCCCCTTATATGACCACATAAATAGGGGTAGTTGACAATCCCAAGCGGCCATGCTTTCTGCTAGAACAAGAATTGCTTTGAAGGCAGGAAAAAAGGAAAAGCATTCTAAGTGACATAAATGCCCACAAGGAACCCTGTCATATAGAAACTAAAAAAAAAAAAAAAAAACTGAGGGGAAATCTTAGGGGCGTTAGATGAAATCTCAAAGGGGTTGTGATTTGTCTTTCTTAAGAAAGTGTATGTATTTTTTTTTTTTAAGAGACAGTGTCTCACTTTATCACTCTCAGTAGAGTGCCTTGGTGTCACAGGTCACAGCAACCTCCAACTCCTGGGCTTAGGCAATTCTCTCACCTCGGCCTCCCAAGTAGCTGGGACTACAGGTGCCTGTGACAATGCCCAGCTATTGTTTTGTTGCAATTTGGCTGGGGCTGAGTTCAAACCCGCCACCCTTTTTACATGGGTTTGGCACCCTACCCACTGAGCAACAGGCACCGCCCAAGAAAGTGTATGTCTTAAGCAACTACTTTTTCATTGCCTTTTAATTTATTCTATTTTCCCTCAAGTACCAGCCTGCAATTTTCAATAGGAGAGGATTTGAATGTACTTTGTTGTTCTTGTGTTTTAATTACTCACACTGCCAACAATATTATGTTATTACTATTAGTAATTGAAGATCTATAGCATTTTAGCTACATGATGTGTTAAGTACACTTTCTGGGAACTATACGTACCATTTTATAACATTTTTTCTTTGGGAAAATGCATAAGGGGGTACAGATTAAGATACCTACATGGTGTTAACACACGTTTATTAAAGGGGGACCAAACATAAAACACAATGCTAAACTTAATATAATAAAACATTAAAATATAATATATACATAATAATTTCCAGAATTAGTCAGGAAAGAAATAGAAAAATGTTCCCTGAAGTTGTGAAGTTATAGATAAATGAGACTTGAAGTGATGTATTTACATAGTAAACCTCAATGGTCTCTGTTATGAATGTTTAAGTAGGTCAGTGTATACTATATGTGTATACAAATGAAATATGTGTGTGTATATATCTATATATATATATAATATATATATATATATATTGCACATAGAATTTGTGATAGAAAATGAACATACAAATATATAGACTATATAATGTAAAATAAATGAAAACATATAGAATTACTAAACAGAACAATCTTTTACACGACGAGGCCAGGGAATGCAAATGAGAATTCCTTGAAGTTTCAAATCTGTGGTATCAAATATAGCAATTACTATGTTCTTTAACTTAAAAAATTCCCTTTATAATATTGGAGGACTACTAATAATCATCTTCCTTTTTCAGCGGTGGTGCCCCATTTTATCATAAGGACATTTGTACTGGACTATTTGTTACAGCTCAATTTACAATTGCCAAAATGTGAAAAAAACCTATGTGCCCACCAACTCAGGAATAGATTAACCAGCCGTGCTATATGTATACCATGGAATACTTATCACTTGGAGGCAAGTGATAAATAACTCAGTAATCCCAGAGGAGCAAAGATCGGTCCTGCTCTTTAAAAGAGATGGAGACTTTAGATCATTTGTATTAAAAGAGATGGAGACTTTAGATCATTTGTATTAATCTGGATAGAGATGGGACACAATCTTCTTAGTAAAGAATCACAAGAATGGAGAAGGAAGACCCCAATGTACTCAGTTCTAATATGAAGGCAGTAGATGGCCTAATATCTGGTGGGGGTTTCGAGAATGAGGGATTGGGGAAAGAGGAGGAGGGTGGCGTTTTGAGGGACACAGTGTATGAAACACCTCTTGAGGGTGGGACACAATTATAAGAGGGACTTTACCTAACAAATGCAATCAGTGTAACCTAATTCCTTGTACCTTCAATGAATACCAAACAATAGAAAATAAAAATAAAAAGAATTGGAAACCATATAATGTTGCAGCTGTTTAAAAGAATCAGGACACAGACTGACAGTACATGCAAGAGGTGAGGCTCATTAAAGGTGCAGGAGAACCCCGAAAAACTTTTGCAGTGGTCTTTTATTGTGAGGTAAAACAAAGGGTGGAAATAGGGTATGTGCTCAAGTAAATGATCTCCAAAGATGGCAAGAGGGTATGTGCTCAAGGAAATGATCTCTAAAAGACTATGTGAAATTTTCTCCACTAATCCTTCAAGGAACCGCCATAAAATGCTTACTGTTTAACATCAGCCTTACTACTGCAGGACCGATCTTTGCTCCTCTGGGATTACTGAGTTATTTATCACTTGCCTCCAAGTGATAAGAGATTTTCAGACTTGCCAGTAGAATTTCTTGTTCTCAGCAATTCCTAAGATGAGTTCTGAGATTGGTGACTGTTATAGTAAGCATGATGTTCAATCCTCTACATTTCCCCCTTTCTGTTTTGAAATTGATTTGTATAGGGTTAGGGAGAAAACCACATTTTCTTGTTTCAACTGTTGCTCTCTCTGAGAGGCTCTTCTTTGCGTTATATAAAAAAATAAAAGGGCACAAAATGATAAGCACAAGAATTATACCAGTAGTAGTTGAGAAGACTTTCATAAAAGAAAAAGGTGAAATATTAGCAGTACTTTTTTTTTTTTTTTGAGATTGAGTCTCATTTTGTCACCCTCGGTAGAGTGCTGTAGTGTCACAGCTCACAGCAACCTCAAACTCTTGGGCTTAAGTGATTCTCTTGCCTCAGCCTCCTGAGTAGCTGGGACTACAGGCACCCATTACAACACCTGGCTGCTTTTCAGTTGCAGTTGCCATTGTTATTTAGCAGGCCTGGGCCAGACTCAAATCCTCAGTGTATGTGGTCGATGCCCTACTTACTGAGCTACAGGTGCCGAGCTAAATATTAACAACACTATCAGAAATACTGTGAAAAATTTCATCTCCTATAATAGATTGTAATTGTTTAGCAAAAGTACCAGAAATATGTTGTTATAAATCAATAATTTTGGCAGTGATGTTGTTTGGGATAAAAGATGTTTTACCTTATCCCAGATGAAATGAGAATTGTTCCAAGTTAGGGGAGTAACATAAAAAGAAGAAATATTCCAATCACAATGTAATTTGACTTGTCTTTGTAAACTAACTGATCTCTTAAAAGAACTAAGGTTTCCTCTAACTTCGTTAATCTATTATTGATTTCAGAATCTATTCTTCCCTGTGCAGTTCACAAACTTTCTAAGTCTTTATGCCAGCTTTGAACAAAATCAACCGTTTGAATGCTTTGATGAAGTGCCACTTCTGCAGTAGCTGCTATGGCTGTTACTGCAATAATACCTATAATAATGAATATGATGAGTCCAATCATTCTTTTAGTTCTTTTCTTTAGAATTTATATTATATGTTGAAAAAGAAATGCTGACAGAGAATCTTTCCAGGAACAGTTCATCTGAACAGGCAGCCAAATACCTATATGAGCTCTTAAAACATAAATGCTTACAAGACTGTGATTAAAAGGCACAGAGGAATTAAAACAAGTAAACAAAGTACAGTTTGAAAAAGTAACAATAGAGTCTTTTGGATGCCAATGAACAGATCCTTTTAGTAATAGATATGGAAGTCTCACACAGGCTCTGATAAAATGGGACTCATTATGAGTGAAAGTTAACATGGCATTGTTATTATTATCAATAGAAATATTACCTCTCCAAGCAAATAATGGTAAAAAATCTGAAGAAAGTTTCCAAAGGCGGTGCTGCATGGCCTCATGCAGCATAGGCATAGGTGGAGGCATAGCTCCCCCATGCCAGATGATAGATGAATGTTCGGCTATAGTTGTAATTGTGTTGTTTTTTCGATGTCAATGTAATTCATTACCTAGATGTTTGTCTCAGGCTGACCTGTGGGGTTCCCAATCAATGACTCTCCCATAGGAACTATTAACTAGTACCCGAGGTTTTTCTCCTTTGCAAGTAGTCCATTGCACCCATTCAAACAATTGAGTAGCAACAGGCGTGGTGCAGATAGGTAGGTCAGGTGGAGGAATGGTATTATTTATGGTTTTAGAGCTATGCCAAGCTGAAGTTTGGAGGAATAGTATAGTTTTTATCTGCTTAGTTTTTGTACTATTGCAAACAGTAAAGAGCCATGCAGTAGGAGCTGGTTTAAGACAGTGGCTGCCATTTCCTATGCATATGGGTATGCCAGAATCTCCCAAAGTGTAATTAAAAATATGGGTTCCTTCTTCTCTGGGTTTAACTGGTCCCTGAGTATCCAGGATAACCAAGCAGATAACCAAGGGACCAGGTAAACAACTTGAATCATTGACATAAATAGAAATAGTAGGATCATTCCAGTATATAACTATTTAAAGGTGGATTGGTAATATAAGCCCAATATGAAAAGTTTGTGGAGGAAGCACTTACCTTAGTCTGTATTAATGCAATCATGGCCAAAGCCAGGAAGTCTGCCTTTAGAGGTTTACCTTGTCATCTCACCAAGTTCTCAACTTCTGTTGACAATTTCTTTATCTGTTCCCATGAGGAGAAGGTGGCATTAATGTTTCCTGGAAGGGGGCGGCATATACTGGTTTGCTGAATGATCATGTTGTGAAAAAGATCAGTAAAGGCTGATTCATCACAAGTGGTGGGGAGTCTCTTGTTCCTGTTGTGCCTTGATCCAACAAGCAGGTAGCCACTGCTTCTCTTGTTCTGTAATGATACAAGCAAAACCTCAGCCCAATTGTAACACATACCAAGGCTTCCATTCTGCATTATCAGGTTTTTTTTTTTTATTATTAGAAATAGGTTGTTGTATTAGAGGAGGCTTTGGGTAAGAGACATCCAATGACGTTCTGCTACTTTACTTCCTTCATTATCCAAATTTAAAAAAAAAATTAAGAGTAAATAAGGCTTTTGTAAGATTATATCTGGGACTATTGCTAATAGGGAGTATATCATTTTCTTCCCCTTTCCGTTTTGAAAGTGTGGTTTTGAGGGTTCTATGTTGATTTTAAATAATAGCTTGTCCTTGTGAATTATAAGGGATGACATGAGAAAGATGTATGTTCCAAAAGGAAAGAAAAGTGCATTTTTTGAGACAAATAAGAAGGGGCATTGTCAGTTTTTATAGATTGTGGTAGACCCATAATATTGAAGCATTCAAATAAATGTTAAATGACATGATGATCCTTTTCTCCAGGTAGGGCTGTTTCCCAGAAGTGAGAATATGTATCAACAGTGTGGTGTACATATTATAATTTACCAAGAGAAGGAACGATGGTTACATCCTTTTTCCATATTTGGTTGGCTGTTTTCTCTCTGGAATTGGTTCCTTCATAGAAAGGTGGTGACTGTATTTTTGAGCAGGATGGACAAGTGGATAGAATGTGTTGAGATTGAGCTTTTTTAAAGATTGAATTTCTTGCAAAGAAGTTTCACATTAGCATGTGTATAAGCATGGAAAGTTAATGCTTCTTGAACAGTGGCAATAAGAGCTTGGTGTATATGAGAATTTAATGAGGTCATTGGACTTGGAAAATTATTGTATTTTTTAATTAAGTCTTTTGTACATAGATCATATATACATTTATGCCAATTTCAGTGTGCTGATTATTTGTACAAATTGGAGTGCTTACATCATACTAATCAGGATAGTGTTCATCTCGTTTACCCAATTATAGCATTAGGACATTTGTGTTCTACACATAATAGAACCAACTGGTACTTGCAATGTGCTCCATAGTTGTGGTCCCCCTACTATTCCCTACTATTCTTCCCACCCCCTCTCCGTCCCTCTCCCTCCCTTTCCCTCCTTCACCCTAGGCTAAAGTTGTGTTTCATACTTCATATGCAAGTGTGAGTGATTATAAATTGGTTTCACAGTAGTACTGAGTACATTGGATACTTTTATACCAATTCCTGAGATACTTTACTAAGAACAATATTTTCCAGCTCCATCCATGTAAACATAAAGGAGGTAAAGTTTCCACTTTTTTTTTAACTGCTGCATAGTATTCCATGGTATACATATACCATAATTTACTAATTCATTCATGGATCAATGGGCACTTAGGCTTCTTCTATGACTTGGAAATTATGAATTGAGCTCCAATAAACAATGTGGTGCAAATATCTTTATTGCCAAATGATTTTTGGTTTTCTGGATATACATGTGGAAGAGGAATTGCAGAATCAAATGGCAGGTCTACATTTAGATCCCTGAGTGTTCTCCAAACTTCCTTCCAAAAGGAACATACTAGCTTGCATTCTCACTAGCAGTGAAGAAGTGATCCCTTTTCTCCACATCCACGCCAACATCTATTGTTTTGGGATTTTGTGATGTGGGCTACTCTTACTAGAGTTAGATGGTAGTTTTAGTCAGAGTAATTTTGGTTTGCATTTCTCTGATAATTAAAGATATCAGCATTTTTTCATGTGTCTCTAGGCCAAGCACCTGTCTTTTGCAGAGAAGCTTTTGTTCATGTCTCTTGCCCACAATGAAATGAGATCACTTGTTTTTTGCTTAGTAATAAGTTTGAGTTCTCTGTGGATTCTGGTTATTAGACATTTGTTGGAAGTATAACTTGCAAAATCCTCTCCCATTCTGAGGGATGTCTATTTGCTTTACTTAGTGTTTTCTTGGCAGTGCAAAACCTTTTAATTTAATCAGATCCCAGTAATGTATTTTTGATGTTGCTTCAATTGCCCGGGGTGTCTTCCTCATGAAGTATTCTCCCAGGCCAATTTTCTGAAGTGTTTCCCCTGCACTCTCTCTAAGAATATTTATAGTTTCATGTCTTAAGTTTAAGTCCTTTGACCAGTGAGAGTCAATTATTGTTAGAGGAGAAAGGTGTGGGTCCAGTTTCAGTCTTCTACACGCCCCCAGCCAATTCACTCAGCACTATTTGTTGAATAGGAAATTTTTCTCACAATTTATATTTTTAATAGGGTTATTGAAAATCAAATGACTATAAGTCTCTGGGTTCACCTCTTGGTCTTCAATTCTGTTCCATACATCTATCTATTTTTGTGTCAGTACCATGCTGTTTTGATCACTATTGATTTGTAATATAGTCTGTAGTCTAGAAGCGTGATTCCTCCCAATTTATTTTTATTTCTGAGTAATTTCCTGGCTATTCGAGTTTTTTTCTGTTTCCATATAAAACGAAGTACTAATTTTTCCAGGTCTTTAAAATATGAGAGAGGTGCTTTAATAGTGATCGCATTAGATCTGTAAATTGCTTTAGGTAGCATAGACACTTTAACAATGTTGATTTTTCCCAGCCATGAGCATGGTATATTTTTCCATTTGTTAACATCTTCAGCTATTTCTTTTCTCAGAGTTTCATAGTTCTCTTTATAGAGATCTTTCACATCTTAAGTTAGATACACTTCCAGATATTTCATCTTATTTGTCACTATTCTAAAGGAAATAGAATCCTTGATTGTTTTTTTCCCCTTGACTATAGATGATTCATATAAAGGCTACAGATTTATGACCGTTAATTTTGTATCCTGAGATATTACTATATTTCTTGATCACTTCTAGGAGTTTTGTAGTTGATTCCCTGGGGTTTTCCAGATATATAATCATATTGTCTGTGAAGAGTGACAGTTTGATCTTCTCTGGTCCTATTTGGATCACCTTGATTGCCTTGTCTTTCCTGATTGCAGTGGCTAAGACTTCCATTACAATGTTAAAAAGTAGTGCAGACAGTGGGCATCCTTGCCTGGTTCCTGATCTGAGTGGAAATGTTTTCAATTTTACTCTATTCACTTTGATATTGGCTGTGTGTTTGCTGTAGGTAGCCTCTATCAGTTTAAGAAATGTTCCTTCGATACTTATTTTCTTAAGCGTTCTGAACAAGAAAGAATGCTGGATATTGTCAAAAGATTTTTCTGCATCGATTCAGAGAATCATATGGTCTTTGTTTTTTAATTTGTTCATGTGATGTATTATGTTTATGGATTTATGTAGATTGAACCAACCTTGAGATCCTGGGATGAAACCCACTTGGTCGTGGTGTATAATTTGTTTGATGTGCTGTTGGATTCTGTTTGCTATGATATTATTGAATATTTTTTTGCAACAATATTAATTAGAAATATTGGTCTATAATTTTATTTTCTTTTGGGGTCTTTTCCTGGTTTGGGTATCAGAGTTATATTTGCTTCATAGAATGTGTTGTGAAGTATTCCTACTTTTTCTGTGTTTTGGAAAAGACTAAGTAATATAGGTACTAGTTCCTCCTTAAAGGTTTGGTAGAATTCTGATGGCAAGCCATCTGGTCCTGGGCTTTTCTTTTTTGGGGAGATTTCTCATAGGTGATGCTATTTCAGAGCTTGATATAGGCTTGTTCAACATTTCCACTGCTTTCTGGCTAAGTCTAGGAGGGTGGCATGTTTCCAAGTATTAATCTATTTTCTTCAGATTTTCATACTTTTGAAGGTAGAGTTTTATGTATTATTCATTTTATTATCATTATTATTATTAATAAATTATAGCTGTGTACATTAGTGCAGTCAAGGGGTACAATGTGCTGGTTTCATATACAATCTGAAATATTTTTATCAAACTGTTTAACATAGCCTTCATGGAATTTTTTTAGTTATTGTATGAAGACATTTGTATTCCACATTTAGTAAGTTTTGCTTGTACCCATTCTAAGATGCACTGTAGGTGTGGCCCCACCAGTTAGCCTCTCTTCACCCCAACTTCTCCCCTCCCCTCCCTTGGTTCTTTCCCCATATTCTTGTATTATACTTGGGTTATAGCCTTCATATGAAAGCTATGAACTAGCTTCATAGTAGGGCTGAGTACATTGGATACTTTTTCTTCCATTCTTGAGATAGTTTGCTAAGAAGAATATATTTCAGCTCCATCCATGTAAACATAAAAGAGGTAAAGTCTCCATCTTTCTTTAAGGCTGCATAATATTCCACTGTATACATGTACCACAATTTATTAATTCATTCCCAGGTTGTTAGGCACTTGGGCTTCTTCCATGACTTAGCAATTATGAATTGGGCTGCAATAAACATTCTGGTACAGATCTCTTTGTTATATTGTAATTTTTGGTCTTCTCGGCATATACCTAGTAAAGGAATTATAGGATCAAATGGCAGGTCTACTTTAGATCTCTGAGTATTCTCCAAACATCCTTCCAAAAGGAAGGTATTAGTGTGCATTCCCACCAGCAGTGTAGAAGTGTTCCCTTTTCTCCACATCCACACCAACATCTCTGATTTGGGGATTTTGATATGTGGGCTAATCTTACTGGAGTTAGGTGATATGTCAAAGTAGTTTTAATTTGCATTTCTCTGATGATTAAGAATGATGAGCTTTTTTTCATGTGTCTGAAGGCTGTGTGCTGGTCTTCTTTAGAGTAGTTTCTCTTCAAGTCATTTGCCGACCCTGAAATGAGATTATTTGTTCTTTTCTTGCTAATACATTTGAGTTCTCTGTAGATTCTGGTTATTAAACCTTTGTCGGAGGTATACCCTGCAAATATTTTCTTCCATTCTGAGGGCTGTCTGCTTGCTATACTTATTATGTTCTTGGCTGTGCAGAAGTTTTTTTAGTTTGATCAGGTTCCAGTAGTGTATTTTTGATACTGCTTCAATTGCCTGGGGAGTCCTCCTCATAAAATATTCACCCAGGCCGATTCCTTTAAGAGTTTTCCCCGCACTTTCTTCTAGTATTTTTATAGTTTCATGTCTTAAGTTTAAATATTTTATCCAGTGAGAATCTATCTTACTTAATTTTGAAAGGATTAGGTCCAGTTTCAGTCTTCTACAGGTCGCCAGCCAGTTCACCCAGCACCTTTTGTTAAAAAGGGAGTCTTTCCCATTGAATGTTTTTAATTGGCTTGTCAAAGATCAAATAACGGTAAGTAGCTGGTTCATCTCTTGGTTTTCTATTCTGTTCCAGACATCTACCTCTCTGTTTTTGTGCCAGTACCATGCTTTTTTTTTTTTTTATCACTATTGCTTTATAGTATGGTGTCAGATCTGGTAGCATGATTCCTCCTGCTTTGTTTTTATTTCTGAGTAATGTCATGGCTATTCAAGTTTTTTCTGATTCCATATAAAACGAAGTATTATTTTTTCAAGATCTTTAGAATATGACAATGGAGCTTTAATAGGAATTGCATTAAACTTATATATTGCTTGGATATTATAGAGATTTTAACAATGTTAATTCTTCTCAGCCATGAGTATGGTATGTTTTTCGATTTGTTAACATCTTCAGCTATTTCTTTTCTTAAAGTTTCATAGTTCTCCTTATAGAGATCTTTCACATCTTTTGTTAGGCAAACTACCAAGTATTTCATCTTCTTTGGCACTACTGTGAAAGGAATAGAGTCCTAGACTGTTTTATTCAGCTTGGCTATTGTTGGTATATATAAAGGCTACAGATTTATTGGTGCTGATTTTGTAGCCTGAGACATTGCTATATTCCTTGATCACTTCTAAAAGTTTTGTAGTAGAATCCCTGGTGTTTTCCAGATATATAATCATATCTGTGTAGAATGAAAGTTTGATCTCTTCTGGTCCTATGTGGATACCCTTGGTTGCCTTTTCTTCTCTAATTGCAATGGCTAAAACTTCAATTAAAATGTTAAAGGGCAATGGAGACAATGGTCAACCTTGCCTGGTTCCTGATCTAAGTGGAAATGATTTCAATTTAACTCCATTCAATGCAGTATTGGCTGTAGGTTTGCTGTAGATGACCTCTATGAGTTTAAGAAATGTCCGTTCTATACCAGTTTTCATAAGTGTTTTGATCATGAAAGGTTGCTGGATATTATCAAAAGTTTTTTCTGCATCAATTGAGAGAATCATATGGTCTTTATTTTTTAGTTTGTTTATACGCTGAATTACATTTATAGATTTATGGATATTGAACCAGCCTTGAGACCCTGGGATAATTCACACTTGGTCATGGTGTATATATTTTTTGATGTATTGTTGGATTCTGTTTGTTAGGCTCTTATTAAGTATTTTGGCAACAATAATTATTAGAGGTATTGGTCTATAATTTTGTGTTCTTGGTGGGTCTTTCCCTGGTTTAGCGATCAAGGTGATTTTTTTTCATAGAATGTGTTGGGAAGTATTACTTCTTTTTCTATATTTTGTAAAACATTAAGTAATATAGGTACTAGTTCCTCTTTAAATGTTTGGTAGAATTCTGATGTGAAGCCATCTTGTCCCAGGCTTTTCTTTTTGGGGAGATTTCTTATAGTTGATGCTGTTTCAGAGCTGGTTATAGGCTTGTATAACATTTTCACTTCTTTCTGGCTAGGTCTAGGAGGGTAGCATGTTTCCAAGTATTGATCTATTTCCTTGAGATTTTCATACTTCTGAGGGTAGATTTTTTATTTAGTATTCATTAAGAATTTGTTGAGTTTCTGAGGCATCTATTGTTATTTAGCCTTTATCTTTTTTTTTTTTTTTTACCTTATCACCTTTACTTTATTATTTTTTTTAATTAAATCATAGTTGTGTACATTAATGCGATCATGGAGATCTAAAAATAGATCTGCCATTCAATCCTACTTTATCATTTCTGATTGATGAAATTAGAGATTTTATTCTTCTACTTCTGGTTAGGTTAGCCAAAGGTTTATCTATTTTATTGACCTTTTAAAAAAACCAACTCTTTTATTTGTTTATCTGTTGTATGATTCTTTTGTTTTCAAGTTCATTTAGTTATGCTCTAATTTTAGTTATTTCTTTTTTTGTGCTTGCTTTAGGGTTCAAATGTTCTTCCTTTTCTGGTTCCTTGAGATGTCCCATTAAGTTATTGACTTCCTATCTTTCTGTTCTCTTGAGTAAGGCTTACAATGCTATAAATTTTTCTCTTAGGACTGCTTCATTTCTTCATTATTGTTTTGTTCTAAAAATTTGGTAATTTTCTTCTTAATCTCATCTATGACCCAGGTATCATTCAGCATGAGGTTATTTAGTTTCCATATTTTTGTATGCATGTGGAAATTCCTATTGTTACTTAGTTCAACTTTTATTCCGTGATTGAAAATACAAGGAATGATTTCTATTCTTTCAAACTGGCTGAGGTTAGACTTGTGACCTAAGATATGATCAATATTGGAGGATGATTCATGGGTTGATGAGAAGAATGTGTATTTGGTTTTGTTAGGATGAAATGTTCTATAGATGTCTATTAGATGCAAATGTTGAATGGTTAAGTTTACTTCTAAAATTTCTTTGCTTAGGCTCTTTTTAGAGGATCTATCCAACACTTCCAGAGGAGTGTTAAAGTCTCCAACAATTATGGTGCTGGGGGAAATCAAGTTGCTCATGTCAGTTAGTGTTTCTGTTATAAATTGAGGCACATTCTGGTTGGGTGCATACATGTTGATAATTGAAATCTCATCATGTTGAGTATTTCCCTTAACAAATAAGAAGTGACCATCATTGTCTTTTCTTAGTTTGATTTGTTTAAAAACTATTGTATCTGTGAATAAAATTGCAACACCTGCTTTTTTCTGATTTCCATTAGCCTGTATTGTAGATGACCATCCCTTCACCCTAGTCTATGTTTATCTTTTAAGGTAAGGTGAGATTCTTCAATGCAGCGGATATCCTGCCTGAGTCTTTGTATCCAGTCAGCCAACCTGTGCCTCTTTAGAGGGCAATTTAAGCCATTCACATTAATTGAGAGTAATGATAAGCCAGACAGAGTTTTGGGTATCGAATTTTTCAAAAGTCCAGTGGACATTTTTAATCCTTTCACCACTATGGAAGTTACAATTTGATCAAAAGTTTCTGAGTGATTTTACTTTGGTGGTGGAGAATTGTGTTGTTCTTTATGGAGTATAGGTCTGAGAATATCCTGAAGAGCTGATTTAGTTATGGCAAATTTCTTCAACATGTGAATGTTATTAAAGTATTTAATTTCTCCATAATAGATGAAACTCAGTTTAGCTGGATAGAGGATCCTGGGTTGAAATTTATTTTGTTTAAGGAGATTAAAGGTCAATGAACACTCTCTTCTGGCTTGAAAGGTTTCAGTGGAGAGATCTGCAGTCATTCCAATGTTCTTCCCCTTGTATGGTATGGTTTTCTTACGTCTTACAGCTTTTAGAATTTTCTACTTCAGATTAACTTTAGCAAAGTTAATTATAATGTGTCTGTGAGAATTTTTATTTGGGTTGAGTCATGCTGGTGTTCTAAAACTGTCTGCTATCTGAATTTAAGAATCTCCTGGCAAGTTCATAAAATTATCTTTAATTATTTCATGAAGCAAAGCATGTGTATCCTTCGCAGCAACCTCATCACTTTCAGGTATTCATATAAGGCAAATATTAGACCTCTTCAAATTATCCCAGAGCTTTCTGAGAGAATGATCCATTTTTGTTCTCCACTTTTTTTTTTTTTTTTTTTTTTCCCTCTTGGAGTGTTTCTGAGTGTCTAAAAGCTTTGTCTTCAATATTGGAGATCCTTTCTTTGCCTGCCCCATTCTATTACTGTGGGAGTCTACTGTATTTTTTAGGTCTCTGAGGGCTTCAAATTCTTGCTTTAATGTGTCAAAATTTGGTCATTTTGTCTTTAAATTTGTTAAAGTCTTGAGACATCTTTTGAATTTCTGCTTTGAATACTAATTTCATCATTTCCTTTATTTTGTTGATCTTATTTGCTATCCAAACTCTGAACTCGATTTCTGACATCTCAGCCATTTGTTTGTGAATAGGATCTTGTGCTGTGTCTGCTTTAACGTTTCTTGGGGAAGTTGATCTACTCTGATTGTTCATGTTACCAGCCTTTGTTCACTGATCCTGCACCCCTCATGATTGTTTTTCACTGTTGGCTAGGTGGTCTGGTATGGTGTGATTGGATTGGGGTTTCCTGGAGTTGTGGTTAACCAGGTTTTTGTTAAGGATCTGGGACTGATGACTGCAGCTTTTTCCCCTTTAGCTTTGCAAAGGATCTGTACAGTATTACAGTCTGAAGCTGAGGAAACCTGCTTTGTGTGGTGGGGTTTGATGGCTCAGTTTTTGTCTGATCCTGGTGAATCAGTGACTCTGGTGAAGTCTTAGCTGTGAAGAAATACAAGCAATTAAGAGACACCACCTTTCCAGACAACAAATGGAATGGGAAAGTCGATCCTTCTTGTTACTACACAACAAGGATATCACCAAGGGGGTCCTTGGGTGATTGTCCCAACTTAGGGGTTCCAAACTAATTGACTTAGTCAGTACTAACTCTCAGGTGAGAGAGTTTGAAATGTCTCCAGCAGCTAGATAGCAGAGGTCTACTGGCTGCTTATATTTGGCTCTCTCCAGTTCTCTATGGAGTCAGAAAAGCCCACCCAGTAGCACAGTAGGACCAGGGTGCTGAGTCTCTTTCTTCGCTTTGTTCCTGTTTCATGCCCAATCATTGGTGACCCTGCAGGGCTGCAGACCTGCTCCCTCCATAATGTGAAGTGCCAGGGCTTAGCACCTGTCAGAGTCAAAGGAAAGTCAATGCCTCTGAGGCTTAGCTGCTGCCCTCAGCTACCAGACCACTGAGGGAGCTGAGGCCTGCCTGCCTCTGGTGTTCAATAGCCACTGGTGAATCCTCCACTTGGGCTCAGTCTAATCCTGGGACCCTAATGTTCTAATGTTCGGAACCCATGGCATGGCTTGGAGACAGGAAACAGGTACCAGGACTGAAAATGCTTATCTCTCTCAGCCACTGTACCTTTGCCCCTGCTTCTCTACAGCACCAGTATCCCTATATAGTGAGTTCTGGTTTCCTCTGGCAGTGCACAGAGTTAGGGGGGTGTTTTTCCAAGATTATACCTCTGCGTGATCACTCTATTGTTGCTGTATCTTTGTGGGACATTCCCCTGCACAGCTCCTCTGCCACTGCCAAAGCCAGAGAATTCTGGCTGTAAGAGCAGCTCCAGAAGCATGCTGCACATGAATCTGGCAGCAAGGCAGGTACGATGCATGCGATTCTGGCAGTGTCCAGCACCTGGTGACTTCAGCAAGGAGAACACTACTCCACTGGTGATTCTGGTTGGGCTGGGGCCTGGCCTGTGCAGGGTGGGCACAACATGATCCTCAAAGGTCTCAGGCTGGGTGGGGCACAGTTCACAGCTTTAGTAGTCTCTGGTCAGGTGTGGCACAGAGGCAGGGAGGGCACTGGGGGCATGGCTCGGGAACCATGGTGCAGCTTGGAGACAGGGAGAGTGCGGGGTCCAGCCAGGCTGGGGCCAGGGCACTTGGGCAGGCAGGCTGGGTGGGGGGCACTGCCTATGAGCCCTTTGTCTCTACAGGGTTTAGGAATCTGATTTGTCCAGTGAGGGGGGAAGGGGGGGACTGGAATTTCAAAATGGCATGGAAGATGTTAGTTCAATTTTTCTGCCTGGTAAGAGAATGTTCAGAGTCACCACAGGGTCCTTCTGGAAGAAGTAGTCCCCACTTCCTTCTGCTCTCACCCGTGGGTTGAGACAAGAGATCCTCAGTTCACTGCTAACCTTTAGAAAACCTACAGGAGCAAATGAAGAGCAAAAGGAAAAGGAAAAACGAACCTGCAGCTTTGTTGGTGGAGGGGTTGGGCACTTTTCCTTTCGGTTGAGTTTTGTACCTTAAGATTGTTGTCTTGTAATCACAGCTTGCCTCAGCAGGGGTGACCTGTAGTTATCTCTCTTTTCTCTCGGCTGGGCTCTCTGTCTTCAGCTCAATTGGATACTTTCTGGATGTTATCCTTTTCTCTAGAAAGGACCTTCTGTCTAGAGGCTGCTTCCAGTCTGCCATCTTGCCTCCCACCCTCTACCCGACCTGGCAAATTAGTGTATGCTGTAATGCGAGTGACGTATAAGGGATAAATGTGATATTGAAGTAGGTTTTGAATAGAGAGAAAAAGAGAATAAATTTCATCAGTAGAAGTAATAGTGGCTGTCTCTAAATGTTTAATAGCAAAGCAGGAATATTGGGAGTCAGTGATGAGATTCATAGAATAGTAAAAACCCTGGAGTAAAATTAAGGTAGTATACATGGGCTTTGAACAATTTTTGAATTAGAGCCATAAGTATATTTAACCTTGCCATTTTTGGTAACATCTGTATAGAAAGTAATGCCATCCATGATTGGGGAATCTTTTACAATTTGAGAAATAATCAAAGAGCTAAGTTTTAAAAACTAAAATCTTTTATCAGTGGGATAGATGTTAGTAAAGAGGCAGACAAAGAAAGCTGAAGGCACTTGCCAAGGCAGAGATAATAGGAAATTAAGTTGAATTTGTTTATCTGTACAAGGGACAATAATGGACCTAGAATCATACTCAATAAGTTGTAGAATTCTGTTTCTGCCTTTTGCAAACAATTCACAAATTTTGCCTAGATACTGTTGTAACTTTCATGTCATTTTAATAGAGAGAAATAACCATTCAAGAAGAGAATATTCTTTTTTTTTTTTTCAGGGTTGCTATTTTTTAAAAAAATTTTGTTGCTTTTTTTTTTTTATTGTTAAATCATAGCCATGTACATTAGTGCAGTCACCTGTACCCATTCTAAGATGCACCATAGATGTTGCCTCACCAATCATCCTCCTGTCACCAAAACCTCCCCCCTCCCTTCCCCTTCCTTGGCCCTTTCCCCATAGTCTTGTGGTATAGTTGGGTTATAGCCTTCATCTGAAAGCTATAATTTAGCTTCATAGTAGGGCTGAGTACATTGGATACTTTTCCTTCCATTCCTGAGATACTTTGCTAAGCAGAATATGTTCTAGCTCCATCCATGTAAA
>CAUYPK010056123.1:0-22682 GCA_963574355.1 Loris lydekkerianus | reverse complement strand
AAAGTTATCGAAGTGCTTGAAAAGATGGTAGTTGGTTGGCCAGAGGTCTGGGGACTATGGTGGGTGGGGCAGAACTTTGACGGTCAATTTCGTTAATTTTCGGATGGTGATTTGTGAGACATGTGGCCGGGCGTTGTCGTGGAGCAGGATCGGACCTCTTCTGTTGACCAGTGCTGGCGGCTGCTGACGCAATTTTTGGTACATTTCATCGATTTCCTTACAATAGGACTCTGCTATGATGGTTTGGACTGGTTGCAGAAAGTTATAGTGAATCACACCAGCCGCTGACCACCATACAGTAACCATGATCTTTTTTTGGTGGGGTTTTGCCTTTGGGAAGTGCCTGGGTGGCTCATTGGTGTCCAACCACTGTCCTGAACATTTCCTATTATTGTAGAGAATCCACTCTTCATCACACATGATGATCCGATCCAAAAAAGGATCGTTTTGGTTGCGCAAAAGCAATGAAGAACAAACCTCGAAACGTGACAATTTCTGCCGAGCGTTTAAATCGTGGGCCATCCACTTTTCGAGCTTTTTGACCTTTCCAATATGTTTTAAACCATCAAAAACCACATGCGAGCTGACACCCAGTTCTTCCGCCATCCCACGCACCGTTTGTGATGGGTCAGTCTCCACCAGGGTCCTCAAATCCTCGTCCTGGATTACTGTAGATGTACCACTTCGGGGCTCATCTTCAAGGCTAAAATTTCCAGAATGAAATTTCGCAAACCAACGTCGAACAGTGCATTCATTAACACTATCATTGCCAAATGCCTGCTTAATTTTTTGGGCTGTTTTGGCAGCGCTTTGGTTCAATTTGAATTCGTAGAGAAAAATTGGCCGAAAATTGCTTAATAACATCATATAGTAATAGGCTGAAAAGAATAAAAAAAATTAAAAGTAGAAAAAAATGAATAGCATCAATGTATAGACTAAAAAATTCTCCATCAATCAGTATATACCACAACACAGTAGAATAAATATTTATTGAGATATGGAGCTACAAAAACACATTAAAACCGGACAAAACTTTTGAAACAACAATAGAATAGAGTACATTGGATTCTTGCTTCTCCATTCTTGTGATACTTTACTAAGAAGAATGTGTTTCAACTCCATCCAAGTTAATACAAAATATGTAAACTCTCCATCTTTTTTAGTGACTGAATAGTATTCTAAGGTATACATATACCACAGCTTATTAATCCATTCCTGGGTTGGTGGGCATTTAGGTTGTTTTCACAATTTAGCAATTGTAAATTGAGGTATAATAAACAATCTAGTGTCCTTATGATAAGATGATTTTTTTCTTCTGGGTAGATGCCCACTAATGGGATTGCAGGATCAAATGGGAGGTCTAGTTTGAGCTCTTTGAGGATTCTCCACTAGTTCCTTATGTTGCTAACCACTGTTGACCAGTTTGTTACAGTTCCTTGGGTGGTCAACTTCTACTGTGCTCTCTACATGTTGGCCAAATCTCTGTAAAATTTGTTATGTAAGTTTTATAAATAAAGAAACATTTAGCTATAAGTGGCAACACCCTGTATTGCTACTTAATGTTATAGTTTAAGAAGCAAAAATGCTGGAGAGGCTAAAAGGACTTGGGTGATGATGTGAGTTCAGCTGCTTTAGAACCTGAAGAAAGATTTTGGTTACTGATTTTTGCCTTTCTCTGTACAATCTACCCTTCTCACTGAATATTCAAGTTTACAGTGAAAGTGAGGAGTCTTCTGGAAACATTGTACCAGTGAAATGGTGCCTTAAAACAGAAAGGACATGAATTACTGAAAGTAAATAGCAAAAGGATGGGACAAATGTCCTCAAATACATGTATCATCAAATATAAACATTTTAATTTGAATAATTTCATTAAAGTTAAACTTTTCTTTCTGAGAATTCTCTATGATAAGCAATTTCATTTGTAGTTTCAAAGCTTGTGGTCGAATTCCAACAAAAGAGGTAGAAAGTTTTCTTATGAAACTATTGAGCCACATAGTAAAGTTAAACAGAAAGGCCTCTCTTTAGTGTAGACAGTGTAGTGTTATGCCCAGATTGTGTTGTTCCCAAAGACCACCCCGGAGCCGAGTCCGATGCAAAAGCAAGAGCCTTTATTCAAGTTCGAGCTCAGACCCTCAGATCTAGCTGGTGCAGCAGGAGAGAGCTGAGAGCCCGAGTCTCTAAACACAAGGGGTTTTATTGTGAGAGTGGGGGTGGGGGTGGGGGTTTTCAACTGCCAACAGTCACAGTGAGAGGGGCGACAACTAGGGTTTACTTTTCTTTTTTACAGTTATGAAATTTCCCTTCTTGGGGACACTCCATCAGATCTGGCCCATTGAAACACAGCTCTATGATGCACAAAAATAGACTCCCTTGCATCCACACTTATCTACCTGGTGGCCTGGGCATACATAAAAATTATCTTTTTCCCACCCAGATGTATCTATGAGGTCTTCTATGTCCACCAGGAGCTTGGGGAACCAAGTGCCTTGTAGGTGATTCTCTGAGGTTGGATTCAAGATAGTCCCTGTACTAGTGCTGATGACCTGCCAGGTGATGTTTAGGGGTTGATGTGGGCTTGAGGAAGAAGTACATACAGTCAGTAGTAGCATCAGGCAGGTGGCATAGAGCATGTGAGTTTGAGTTTCAAAGGGTTGTCTTTGTTCTGCTTGACCTTCCATTGTGGGACAAAGTCTTCCTTGATGGCGAAGGGATTAGCCAATCTCGTGTGGGTGTGGTGGACCCAGGAAGTGATGCCGTAGACCCTGAGGGCAGTGGGGGTTGTCAGGATGATGATGTAAGGTCCTTTCCACTGAGGCTGGAGCATTTCCCACTGGGGTCTTTTGATGTAGACTCAGTCCTGGGGTCAGAACTTATGTGGTTCTGGGTAAGGTCCGGCCTCATAAATTGCCTTGAGGTGGGACCAGACATCTGAATGGACTCGCTGGAGGCATTGCAAAGAAAAGAGTAAGTCATGGTCCTCAAATTCAGCTATGAGATTGTAGGCTGGGAGTGATGGGAGGGGGTCTAACAAACATAATTTCATAAGGGGTAAGTCCTAGCACATAAGGGGAATTCCTAAGCCTATATAGGGCATAGGGAAGGAGAGCCACCCAGTTTCTGCCAGTGTCTAGGGTTAATTTAGTTAAGGTCTCCTTTAGGGTTCTATTCATCCTTTCTACCTGCCCTGAACTTTGGGGCTGGTATGCATAATGTAATTTCCAATCCACCCTTATAGCAGTTGCTATTCCCTGAGTTACCTGGGAGATAAAGTCTGGTCCATTATTGGAACCCAGCAGGGTAGGAAATCCATACCTTGGTAGAAGATCTTCTACTATCTTCTTGGACACCACCTGACCAAGAAGTGGTGGGGAAGGCTTCCACCAATCCTGAGAAGGTATCTATAAAGACTAAGAAATATCTATACCCATATTTCCTGGGCTTTATCTCAGTAAAGTCCACTTCCCAGTAGGCACCGGGCTTATTGCCCCATAATCAGGTTCCTTGGCTTGTAGGGCCTGCCCTGGCGTTGGTTAATTGGAATGCCTTGCAGGCCATTACTACCTGATTTACCTTGGTGTCTAACTGCTCAATTTTAATGTTGGCATGGTGGACGAGGTCCTTCAGTTTTCTGAATCCCATGTGGGTAGCTTGGTGCATTTGATGCAACACCTGCAGTCCCAGGCAGGGAGGTAAGAGGACTTTACTATCGCAGGTGAGCCACCATCTGTTCAGGTACAGGGTCATGGGTATCTTCTTTATCCATACGATGTCTTCCTTGGTGTATTCTGGTTGGTCAGGCAGTTCTGGGGCCCGGGGTCTGGAAGCTGCATGGCCAGCAATGGTTCTGCCTCCTTGGCTACCTGGTCTGCCTGGTGGTTTCCTCTGGTTGTTGGAGTGTTGAGCTTTTGATATCCCGGGCAGTGAATGATTGCTAACATTTTCGGTAACCAGATGGCGGCCAGTAAACCCAGGATTTCTTGTTTATTTTTGATTGTTTTTTCTTCTGCAGTTAGTAGGCCTCTCTCTTGGTATATGGCGCCATGGATGTGGGCGGTGGCAAATGCATACCTGCTGTCTGTATAGATGTTAACTTTTTTTCCTTTACCCAAAGTTAGGGCTTTGGTGAGTGCATAAGCTTTTCCCTTTGTGCTGAGGTCCTGGTGGGGAGGCCACCTACCCAGAGCATCTCGGTCTCCGAGACCATCACTGCCCTGCATACCTGTGTCTGTTCTTCATGATGCTGCTGCCATCTGTATACCAGTTTTCTTCTGCAGTGGTTGGTCAGTTAAATCTTGCCGGAGGCTGTGGACTTGAGCATAGATGTTAACACAGTCATGGAGGGGTGCCTCCATTTCCAGGTTGGGCAGCAGGGTAGCAGGGTTGAGGGAAGTGCTAGGCACGAACTGGATCCGGGGAGGGTACAACAGTAATCCTTGGTAATAGGTTAGCCAGCTTTGCTTATCCACCAATCTTGTGGCTGTTTCAACACTCCTTCAATGGCATGGGGGGGGGGGTTATCACCAGCTCCAGGGTTATCTTATTTGCATCTTTAATCATTGAGGCTATAGCTGCTATAATGCATAAACATGGGGGCAAGCCTGCTGCTACTGGGTTCAGTTTTTTTGATAGGTACACCACTGGCCGATTCCAAGGCCCCAGAGTCTAGGTCAGCACCCCTTTGGCTATGCCTCTGTGCTCATCCACATAAAGGTGGAAGGGTTTTGTGATGTCTGGGAGGCCCAGTGCAGGGGAGGACAGCAGGGCAGTTTAAGGTTCTGAAAGGCCTGTTCCATGTCCTCCGACCAATGGAAGGGTTGCCTTTCTTTAGTGACCTTGTACAAGGGCTTGGCTACCTCAGCGAACCCGGGGATCCATAATCTACAGAACCCAGCAGTTCCCAGGAACTCCTGAACTTGTCTTGGTGTACTGGGAGTGGGGATCTTCAGTATAGTATCTTTCCTGGCATCTGAAAGCCACTTCTGCCTGTCCTTTAAAATGTAGCCCAAATAACTTACTATTGTCTGACAGATCTGGGCTTTCTTTGCCGATGCCTGATATCCCAGATTCCCCAGGGTATTGAGAAGGTCCTATGTACCGCTCTCACAGCTTTGTTTGTTATTCGTGGCTATGAGGATGTCATCCACGTATTGGAGGAGGGTGAGATTGGGGTGTTGCCTGTGGTACTCACTCAGGTCTTCATATAGAGCTTCATCAAAGATGGTGGGTGAATTCTTGAATCCTTGTGGTAGGCAGATCCAGGTCAGCTGTCCATTAAGGCCCTGTTCTGGGTCACACCATTCAAAAGCAAAAAGGGCTTGACTCTGGGGTGCCAAGGGAAGACTGAAGAAAGCACCTTTTAGATCTAGTGCTGTGTACCAGATTCAGTACATTGGAGGGGGAACTTAGGAGAGTGTACAGGTTGGGCATGGTTGGGTGTATGTCCCGTACCCAGTTATTGACCTCCCTTAAGTTCTGCACTGGGCAGTAGGCATTGATATGGGGCTTTTTGACTGGTAGCAGAAGGGTGTTCCAGGATGACTGGGAGGGAATTAAAATCCCTGCTTTGAGGAGGCACCTGATGTGTGGCCAGATTCCCCTCCTGGTTTTGACGACATGGGGTATTGTCTTACCTGGAAGGGCTTGGCTCTGGGCTTGAGCTCTGCTATCACCAGGGGTCAGTGCACCGCCAGTACCACCCCTCCTGTTTCTGCCTATGTGGTTGGGCAGGTGGCCAGCCAGCTTGACATATCCATACTAATGTTTTGAGGCTGGTGGTGGAGTCTGTGTTCATCTTCCAGGTGCATTGTCAGGACCTGGATAGGGTACCCTTGCCCGTCCATGACCTGGAGGCTAATTATCCAAAGGAAATTGTGGCCCCAATTTTGTTTAAAAGGTCTCTACCTGGAAATGGGTACAGACAGTCTGGGATGACCATGAAAGCATGGGATACCCAGCCCTTCCCTAAGTCAACAGTTCTTCAGGTAGTCAATGAATAATGTTTCATCCCGGTGGCCCCCTGTATCCAGGACTTTTTGTTAACTAACTTGCCTTGATTCTCAATCAGAACTGAATGTTGAGCTCCCATGTCGACCAAAAAGTCTATTGGAGTCCCCTCCACTTTGAGGGTTACCTGGGCTTGGGGAGGGGATCTGAACCCTGACCTCTCTAATCACTGGGTTCCCTAAGTTCCAAAACATGTGTTTTACCCTGGGGATGGCCCTGTTTTTTTTAGACAGTCTCTGGCCCAGTGTCCATTCTCCTTGCAGTATGCACATTGGTCCTTGTGCAATCATGGGCGCTCCCCCTGGGATGACTCCTTACCGTTACTGGTGGCAAGTTTCTGCAACCTCTGTTCTCGTTCTCTGGGGGAATCCACCATGGAAGCAAGCAAAATCTTGGCTAACTCCTGTGTCTGTTTCTTGCTTGTAGCTACTGCAGTTCGGGTGTGTTTCTCTTCTGGGGTTTCTCTATAATATACCTTCTCTGCCACTGCTAATAAGTCTTGTAAGGATTTCTCAGCTAGCCTATCTATTCTCTGAAGTTTTCTTTTAATATCAGGGGCAGACTGATTGACAAAGGCTATAATGACCACGGCCTTATTCTCCTTAGCCTCTGAATCCATGGGTGTGTAAGTACGAAACGCTTCCATGATCCTCTCTAAAAAAGCTGTATTCATTCTTCTCCTGCTGCACATTTCCTACTTTGGCCAGATTAGTCAGCTTCTGAGCTGCTTTCCAGAGACCTTCCATCAGAGTCTGGTGGTAGACCTGGAGCCTCTCCTTACCTTCTGATGTAATGAAGTCCCAATCCAGGCAAACTAGCAGGAATGGGCATCTATCAGTGCCGGGTTTGCAGTAGGGTTCTCGTCGTCGCCCGGGACTGACTTCCTCGCTTCTGTCTGAATTCTTTCCCTTTCTTCAGTTGTGGATAATACCTGCAACAACTGCTGGCAATCATCCCAAGTGGGCTGGTGGGTAAAAAGGATAGAGTCTAACAAGTCAATGAGAGCTTTAGGCTTTTCTGAGAACTTAGGGTTTTGCATCTTCCAATTGTACAGATCACTGTACATTATTGGTGAAAAACCAATAATAAAGGGGCTGGCTCCCGTCCTCATCTGGAGGCACTATAGCTTGCAGCAGCAATGTGGTGGAGTCAGCTGCTGGCCAAGGTTGTTCACGATGGGCCCATTGTGTGGTGTAAGGTGGGTTCCCTATTGGTCCCCTCACTGCCTCTGCCTCTTCTGGGGCAATCTGTCCCTGTTGTGGTGGGCCTGCTGGAGGAGGCTGATAAGGGGGAGGAAAAAGGTCTTCTGATTTCACACCACCCTGTAGGATGGGATAGGGTGGCATGGTGGCTCTAGCTTTTTTTTTTTTTTTTTTTTTTACACAATCTTTTTCACAAACCATTTGGTACATGTCTGGCTGCCACTGTGGAGGTGGGAAAATTGGCTTGAGCCAAGCAGAAAAGTCCTCTACTAGGTACTGCCAGGTGTTGATATAAGGAACCTGATCAGGATGACCAGTATGCGGCCAGTACACAATGTCCTTAACTTGGAAAATAATCAGGAGATGGAAAGTCCCTTCCGCAGGCCAGGCCACATTAAAAGTGGGCCACTCATGCCTACAGAAGATTTCTAATCTGCCTTTCTTGACAACTAGTCCCAAACTTTGGGCCCTGTCCTTAAAGTGTTCTAAAATAAGAGACAAAGGGGTTGTTCCTCTTGTTTGTGCCTGTCCCATTTCGTCCGTCCATACAATCCAAAATAAGACAAAAAACACACACAGCGCACACAAGACAGACAGTACCAGTCCTCCAGGTGACCAAAGGCAAAACCAAAACTGGGAAGATGGCCTTTTGCCATTTTGTGGGAGCAACCTGCTATGTCCACTCAAAGAAACCAAAGGGATCAAATCCCCTTCAGAAGGGACTGGTATGTCTTCCAAATCCCCAGGCTGGTGGCCCTCCAGCGCATCCACCTAGACCTCCCCGGCACCACTAAACTCCGGGCCCTTTACCGAGAACACTAATGGAAAAGAAAGACACACAGAAACATACAAACCAACACTTAACACTTATGGGCTCTTCGGGGGTCAGAGTCTTTGGGGGTCTTGGGAATCCCAGACAAGCCCCCAAATGTTATGGCCAGATTGTGGAGTTCCCAAAGACCACCTAAGAGCCGAGTCTAATGCAAAAGCAAAGAGCCTTTATTCAAGTTCGAGCTCGGACCCTCAGATCTACCTGGCGCAGCAGGAGAGAGCTGAGAGCCCTGAGTCTCTAAACACAAGGGGTTTTATAGTGAGGGCGGGTTTCCATCACCAATGGTCACAGTGAGAGGGGTTTCAACTGCCAACCTTCCTGAGTGGCTGATTCACAACCTGTCATAATTCTATTGGCTGGGCTAGCTTTGGGATATTGGGTGCTTTCCTGCCTATAACTGATTGGCTCTTCCTATGGGTATACAAAATGGCATCAGCTTGGCTTACTGGACCTGCTCTCTCAGTAGCTGATGGCACTTTTGATTTTATCCAAATGACTGCACACAGCCCTACTTCAATTTCATTACACAGGTAAAATTAGAAAAGCTAAACATTGAATCTTAAAAGGAAATATAATTTAGTTTAATTTCATTAGAAGCCAGTGCAAAATAGAAGAGAACATGGAGCTGTTTTAACTGCTTCTGTGCTGAACAGAAGATCAGCCCTCACAGCCACTCAGTGACATGCCCCTCCCCACCTGCTAAAGCATACTTGTACTTGATAGCTCAGTCATTTCAGGGCATACTATTTTAGGAACACATATGTATCCTATTAACCATAATGAATTAACTGGGGAATGTGTGGTAATATTCTAGCAAAATTCAGTAAAAATTCTATTTGAACTTTATTCTGTGGGATACTAATATAACCCACAGAAGAGTACTCTGATCCACAGTGAGGAATAATTTGCCTATGGCTCTGGTTTACAATTAATGAAAGTACTCAGGAAATCCCAATTTCTGATTAAAGGAAATCCCAATTTCTGATTAAAGAGTTGATTATGATTAACGCATCCAAGCTAACTGCCAAAAAGGAAACTATGTCATAATGATCTGCGCTGTTTCTCCAGTTCTGAATTCCTAAAGCTACTCAAACCTGTGCCCTTTTCTCTAATCTTTGAGGATGTATGCTTGGTTTTTAACTATTAGTTTTTGTCTAGTGAGATGATTGTCATTTGTTTCCATATGTAGAACATATTCAAGGTCTTGTGAATTCTCTCTCCTTTCTAACCTGTAAAAATCATGACATTGGTATATCCATGAAGTTTCCATAAAGCTAAGACATCAACTTCAAATGTACCTGAGCCAATCTTACAAGAACAACCTCACTCTAGAGCACTTACTCTTAGCTACCGTGCCATGTTGCCTCCTGTAGCATTTGTGTGAAGTTTGAGGAGAATACATGTAAGATACATATTTTCAGGTAGATATGGCATGGAAGACTAGTCATTTCATTTTTCAACCTGGTTATCTTAATAAGTAAGTAAATAAATTCTTGCAGACCATGTTTTTATAGCATTAAAAAATTTTACATTTGCAATCAGTGTAACCTGGTTTCTTGTATCCTCAATGAATCCCCAACAATAATTTTTTTTTTTTTTTTTTACATTTTTCAGAACATTTGCAAATGCTGTTTTGGGAAATTGAGAAATAGCATGTCAAGTTTTGTTCACTGGATACTATTTTAAACAGGACATCTTTCATGTATAGGACAGATGTCCCTCCTTGGCATATGTGGAAGATTGGTTCTGAGACCCTTGAATTCATCCATGCCCAAGTCCCACAGAACCCATGTATATGAAAAAGTCCTCTGCCTATGAGGGTTTCATATCTCATGAATGCTTTATTTTTGATCCATGTGTGGTTGATAGAAATGTCTAAATGGACCTTTGCAGTTCATACTCACATAATTCAAGAGTCAGTTGTGTTTATGTTAGGAAGTATCATATTTCCTTCTACTAAAATCACATACATATGTGGGTGTGATATATGTTCAAGGTGCAGGAATTTATTATATTTTGTAAGCTATAATAGAGTAGGAGTTAGTTAAAAATTAATATTTATGTCCCCAAATAATTCAGTTATCTTACATCCTATTTTTCTCCTACGGGAATTTATTTTGATATTTGTTATGTTTTTGTATTAGTGTATTTTGCAAGTTATCTAGGATTATATTAAAAAGTTTAAAAATATAAATAAAAGAAAAATTTAATATTACAAAATTTCATTGTCTAGAAACAATATTAACGATTTGATATTTTGTCACATGAACTTTTGTATTTTAAAAAATTCATGCAGATATCTTGTATCCCAAATATGATTATAATATTGCCTTGTAGACTAACTTTTAAAATTTAACAGTATATATTAGATTTTTTCATAGTACTTCAAAATATATCTATACATTAATTTTATTGGCTATGTAGTATTTTGTTTCATAAAACTATCATTAGGCTGATTTCATTGTTTTTCAGTTATAAGTAGAGCTGTAAAGAATGTCAATGTAGCTAAATTTTCATGTAGTTAAGTAATTATTTGGTAAGTGTTTTAAAATTGAATTTTTGGGGGTCAAAAGATATGCTTTTGAAATATTTATGATGCAAATTTCTTTGACAGTGGATGTACCAATATGTACTGTCAGCAGTAGTGTAGGGCTGGAAACGTGATTCCCTTTCCTCACCCATTGTAAGGGTCCTGACCGATATTCCTATCACAAAAGACAGGTTAACAAAAGAAAAGCAGAGAAAATTTATTCCATCCAAGCTTTACATGACACAGTAGTGTTCAGAAAGGAAGATCCCATGACCCAGGAAAACTGCCTAGTTTTATGCTCAGGTTTAAAGAAAAATGGCCAGCCATGTAGAAATGTGACTGGCCCCAAAGTGTGATCCAATAGTGAAAGACTGAGGCTGAGCCTGTCCGTTCAGATTCTTCTGGGTCTGTCTGTACAGCACTCCTTCCTGGATATGTGGCAGGACCCTTCTGGAATGAGGGTCCTCAAGGCCAACGGAAAAGGGAGAAGGGAGAGACCTTCTCAGTTTTACAGTTTGCTTTGGGGAAGAAGCATTCTAGTTTCTATGACCTGTCTTGGGGAAGAGAAATTCTGTTTTCTGTGCTTCAGAGGAAAAAGAGAGGTAGGAATCAGGAGGGCAGGAGAAAGTCAGAGAGAGACTTTACTTCTGAGGCTCCCTGATGCTCTTCAGTTCAAAGTGGGAGTTGTGCTGGAAGCAGGCAGTGTGGCATACCCAGGAGGAGTCAAGGAGTCATGAACAAGGACACAGATCTGAACAGGAGCAGGGAGCAAGCAGGACATAAACATCTCACTTAACCGTTCCTGGAAAGTGTTTCTCTCAGTTCCCGAAGTGAGCTTGAGGAATAGCCTACACAATAGAATATCTTAAACCCACTTTACTTATAATAATGTCCAAATTTGCCAGTTCATAAACTATGTTTTTATTTTGGAACAAATATTTAGTGGTTCTTAACAAATTATTTTATCTTTAATAATCTTGACTTAAAGAATGCCTTGGAGTACTGTCACAATAGAAGTACCTAAGAAAGTTCTGCCTGTTATCAAAACCTGGATTCTGATTCCCCAAGTATGTTAAATCAGCAGAAAACACAAATTACAGAAAGGTGACTTGGGGAAGTAAATTCCTGCCTGGGTGTGCTAAATGTGGCACAAGCACAAGAATTGAGTACCTCAGGAAGAAATATAAATGATGTTTCATATTTAATTCAGTTTTTATTTTCCATGATTTGGAGATGCATCAAGATATCCCCCAAATGCTAAAGACTCTGAGAAACACCTCATGCACCCCTGAAGATGTGACTCATTACCAACTAAAGTGCTTACCATTCTGTCCCCAGAATAGCATTATTTCTAAAATTTTATAAATAAATCTGGTATTGATGAGGGCTTCTCACAAAAAAAGGGACAATCATAAATAAATAAATTATTCTACTACTAGAATTAATGAGATGATAATAAATAATGGGTAATTTAAAAGTCTACTTTGTAATGTATTCACAGAATCAGTATTACATCTGTTACCAAAACAAACTAGAAATGTCTGTTTAATGTAGCCACCTATTTTCTCTGTGTTTTTCTCTTGTCTGGTTTGGAAAGAGAAAATGTCAATGAATAAACATGTGTAGCCTCATCACCAAGTCACTGTGATTTATTGAACTTATGAAAATGAAATGTAGGAAGTTCTCTCTGCCTTCGTTTCTTCAACTGTAAAAATAGGCATGAAATATCCATAGTATCAATTGTTAGTGTTGTCATTGTCATTGCCATCATGATAGCCTTTATTTGGCTTTGTCATAAGGCAGACCTGAAAGGCAGGGTCAACAGAAAATGCCTAATTCAAGTGTAGGACCTGAGCGATCAGGCAAGAGTGACAAGGAAAGAAAGCAGAATGAAGAAAGTGGTGACGCAAAGATGCCTTATCTAGTTGCCTTATCCTATAGGACCCTCTGAGAAGCAATAGGACTCGAGATTTTCTGTAGCAGGGGTTGGTCCATGTAGCAGATGTTCTTGTTGCCCATTCTTGATTTGTCACTGTGTGCCCCTATGGAGAGTCAGCTCCCATGCTTACAGGTTGTACTGAGCAGATCCCAGTAGGACCCCACCCAGAGAAGCCCTGGACATACAATACAGATCTGAGACAAGGGATTCTCAGCTGTGACCTACGGAAAGTGGACAGAGCTTATGCAGGACTGTTGCTGTCCAGGGGCTAGAATAAGAGCCAGATGAGGCTGACAGAATTCTCTGTGGTACCTAAGAGAAAGTGATATAATTTTCATCATCATCATATGTAGGCATATATTACCTCTGATTATCAGAGTTTATTATTATTTCAATAAAAAAAAAATCACAGTAGATGATGGATAAGTTGGCTTAAGTCATTTTTAAATATTCCTTTTGAAGGCTGGGCATGGTGGCTCACACTTATAATTTTAACACTCTGGGAGGCCAAGGTGGGAGGCTATCTTGAACTTGGGAATTTGAGACCAGCCTGAGCAAGAGTGAGATCCCATCTCTACTAAAAATAGAAAAATTAGCTGGGGATTGTGATGAGCTCCTATAGACGCAAATACTCAGGAGGCTGAGGCAGGAGGATTGCTTAAGCCCAGGAATTTGAGGTTGCTGTGAGCTAGGCTTGATGCCCAGCACTCTAGCCCTGGTGACAGAGTGAGACTCAAAAAAGTCCCCCCACAAAAATCTTTTTGACAAAATGAATTACCTTCAGTTACGTACTCTTCTTTGCTCTTACAAATATTTGGCAACTGATTCTCAAGTTGCTCTTAACTATCCTTTCTACTTCTTACTCAGAGCCACTATTTTTACTAGAATTTATTATGTCACCCCTCAAATACTTTTATCTTTCTTTCTTTTTTTTTTTCAGTTTTTGGCTGGGGCTGGGTTTGAACCCACCACCTCCGGCATATGGGGCTGGTGCCCTACTCCTTTGAGCCACGGGCACCGCCCTATGGTTTTATCTTTCTTGAGTTCTCTCTTTGCCTGTAGCACCTCTGATATACAGTCATTCCACATACTACCATCTAATTGCTTTTCCTAAAAGACAGATTTCAAATTACACTTGCAGGCAAACGAAATATAAGACTATCCACGATTTGGCTGTGAACTACTTTCCAGGCTTGTTGGCTCTCTTGGTTGAACAGTGGCATGAATACACCCTTTGTTCTCTGGACAGTTTTTGAACTTTCCCAAAATAAAGTGTACTTCCCATCTGTCTTGCATGACTTGCCATTTTTTTGAGGAATTAAACTTCAGGTCTTGCTTTATTCGCACAATATCTATAGCTTTTCCTAGGATAACTTTTGCTGTCCCTTCTGTAAAAATCTATGCACTGCTCAGAGCACTGCACTTACCAGTGATATCATTTATTTAGAAATTACAGACATGACTTATGGTATCCCTTCTCTCACTGAGATATTGTTTTAATAGTTTTTTACACTGAAATGTTTTAATATTTTCTTATCTGTATAAATTTACAGGGTACTAGTGTAATTTTGTTACATGGATATGTTGCATACTGGTCAAGTCAGGGCTTTCAGCATATCTGTCACTGGAATGATGTACATCGTACCCATTAAGTCATTTCTTGCCATCCACCTCCTTCCCATTCTCCCCCATCTTTCCAAGTTTCCATTGTCTATGGTTTCCTTTTTTTTTAAGAGACAGAGTTTCACTTTGTTGCCCTCGGTAGAGTGATGTGCTGTCACAGCTCACAGCAACTTCCAGCTCATGGGCTTAGGCGATTCTCTTGCCTCAGTCTCCCAAGTAGCTGGGACTACAGGTGCCCGCCACAGCGCGTGGCTATTTTTTGTTGTTGTTGTTGTTGTTGCAGTTTGGCCTGGGTGGGGTTCGATCCCGTCACCCTTGGTATATGGGGCCGGCGCCCTACTACTGAGCCAGAGGTGCCGCCCTGTCTATGGTTTCTTGATCTACTTCTTTGTTATACTGAAAGTTGATAAATTTGAGTTTTTTTTCTTCATGTGCAGGACAATGACTTTCTTTTCTTAGTGACTCCCATAAAACAACATGATATCTATGTGTCTAATGTGGTGTTTCCTATGTTCTAGGGTTTCTCAACCATGGCTCCACTGACAATTTTTGCTGAATAATTCTTTATTGTAGGGTATGTCCTGTGCATTATAGGATATTTGGCACATTTGGCCTCTGTGGATGAAATTCCAGTAGCACCAGTGCCCCCTGCCCCTTGTTAGCCAAAAATGTCTCCAGAAATTGCCAAATGCCCTGAAGAATGGGTGGTGATGATTCACCCTTCGCTGAAGACTGGAGGTTTTCCAGAAAAAGCAGTGAAATTTCACATTTAATGAGGGCTTAGTCCAACAGAAGCAGTATTTGTTCCATTCAGAAATGAGTTCTCTTGTTAAGATTTTATCCAGGTGCAAGTTTTTTTTCTCTTTAATATTCTATGTAGGATTGAATTTTTTTCCCCAATATTTCTTTTTAGGTGTTCTCCAGGTTCTCTTTCTTTCTGGATCACCTGTATTCCTCATCAAGCTATGTTTTATCCTGATGCAAACTCTGTCACCTACACAAAGCTGTTTAGTAGCAGCTATTGTTAGAGGTAGATTGGAAGGGAATATAAAACCAATTTCTATTAATATGTGTTAGATTGTATGCCATCCCTCATGACTAATCACCAAACTCTAGCTGCTTTGTTTCCTAAATGTGTTTCAAATCTCTTACTTTACTCCATCCATGCTAAATGTCCCTGTTTCAGTTCCCCATTGTGTTGAACTGAGATTGTTATCCTACTTGTTGGCTCTGTCATTTCTCTAAGGGAGCAAAAATCAGAGATGATTTGTCAAGAAGGATGAGGTATCAGGGGACTTGTCTTAAAGCTGAATCTGTTAGATTTTTATTTATATTTTAAGTTAAAGGTAAAAAATAGAGATATCAAAGAGGTTTTTACTAAAAATTTGCTAATCCAGAAAATGTCAATTGATCACAGTTATTATTACTGGTAGTGCAGTAATAATAGCACAGATGATAATAGTAGTAATTTTATTTGAGGTGGATAGAGGAAGTGGGGGAGTGATGGAAACCAGCTTAATGTTGGTTTACTCATTGTTGTCACCATAGTTACCCAGCTTTTCAATAGCCATTCCAATGTCTGTCATCATCCGTTCTTTTTGTTGCTTTGGTTCCAATTTTTTTTTTAAATTTCAGTTTAATATGAGGATATATATGATTAGGTTACATTATTTGTGTTAGGAAGGTAAAGTCCAAAGTCAAGTCACCCAGGAAGTGTGCTGTATACCGCTACATCCTACCTGATAGGTGGGAACTTACTGGGCCCCTTTTTTCCTCCCTTACATCTTAAATTTAATTGTGTTTTCCTCTTCTGTGGGCCTATAGTTTTTGATTTACTAGCTTCAGATTAGTACTGAGTACATGGGATGCTTGCATTCCTATTCTTGAGAAATTTTATTTAGGAAAATGTTTTCCAAGTCCATACAGGTAAATAGACAAGATCCAAAGTGTCCATCTCTTTTATGGATAAATTATATTTCATGGTATGCATATGCCACAGTTTGTTGATACATTCATGGATTGATGGACACTTGGGTTGTTTCCACATCTTGCAATTATGAATTGAGCTTCTGTAAACATTTGAGTGCAAATATCCTTATGATAAAATGATTTTCTTTTCTACTGGGTAGATGCATGATAATGGGATTGTAGAATCAAATGGAAGGTCTACTTTATAGTATAGCCTTTTTGGAGAGAAGTATGGAGACTCCTCAAAGATCTAAAAGTAGACCTCCCATTTGATCCTGCAATCCCACTACTAGGTATCTACCTGGAAGAAAAAAAAATCATTTTATCACAAAGACATTCATACCAGAATGCTTATTTTGCCTCAATTCATAATTGCCAAGTCATGGAAACAACCTAAGTGTCCATCAATCCATGAATGGATCAACAAACTGTGGTCTATGTATACCACGACATACTACTCAGCTGTTACAAAAGATGGAGACTTTACAGGTTTTACATTTACCTGGATGGAGTTGAAATACATTCTTCTTAGTAGAAGAATGGAAAAATAAATATTCAATGTACTCCATGCTAATATAAAACAAATACATAAAAAATTACATGCTCATATGAACAACAAAACACAAATATAGCCTAGTACAGGGGTAGGGGGGGACAAGAGAGGGGAGGCAGAGAGAGGTGGTGGAGGGAGGACAATTGGCAGAAGGAGGGTGGGCATGAGGTGGGGCCTCACCTAATGTGCACATAGTGTAACATGCCCCCTGGTGAGGGGCTCTTTTACAACTAGAACTTTACCCTGGAAGTGAGAACAATGTAACCTAAAAATTTGTACCTTCATATTAACTTGAAATAAAAGAAAAACAAAAAGGCTGTAATAGTTTGCAATCCCACCAGCAGTGCATAAGTGTTGGTACAAATCCCTCTGTTTGTACCAACTCATCATCCACCCTTCAGTCTTTAATTCTGGACTCATGGTAGGCTTAGGGTTATTTGACTGGAGTAAGAATGTGACCTTGTCTAAAAAACCCACTCACACACACACACACAGATATGCACACCAGCATAAGTGAATGATATCACACAACTTTCAGTTTGTGTTCTATTTGTGTTTTATCACCAGATGCAATGACCTGTGAGTTCTATAATATATTTTGAATAGCACATTTTTATGCAACATATCTTTTTTATGTGCATTATAGTGTTGACATTTCAAATAAAAATGCTAAAGATACACTTGAAATTCTGAAATTTTATAAGCACGTTTGACACTTTTTAATGTAAAAATTTTTCTCTCATATACTATTAGCATGGGTATGCAGTCTAGGAAATAAATACACTAAATAAGTTGTTAGAATTTTTTTTCATGATCTCCTTCATAACACTAAAGGAGAAAACTCCTTGACCATTGTCATTCATATTTGGAAAGCACTTACATTACTGCGGCTTGTTGAGGATTGTTAAAGAATATTGACTTCACTGCCCACAGTAATGGATTTTATAAATGTATGCAAATACATAACTCAATATGAAATGTTTATTAGATAATCAGGGCAGTAATAATCTGGCATTGTTTGATGCTCTACTAAGTGAAGTATGCACTATAGGGAAGTTACCAAAACAGAAAAAGATAAAAGGAGTTCTTCTTTCAGCTAATTTGTAGTAGATCATGAAAAGCTATTCTTGCTGTAACAATGATGCAACATTGGCTAAACTCAAAAGATATTTTTTTTTTTTCATAAAACTACCAAAGAATGGTGGATGCAAAAGTATCTAAATGCACTAAAGTACAGAGAAGGATGTGGCCCATTCTTAGGTGAGCAGACTGGAAACTACTTTCACCTCTGAGCATATATAGTGTCTGAGTGTCCAGGTAGTAAGAGAAACATCTTGGCAGAAGCATTGCTGGGAGAAGGGAAATCCAGCCAGACTTTTATTGGCTGCACATGGCTGGCGTGGTGGCTCGGAATCTGAAAGAGTTCCAGATATGGGGCTAATTCTTCCCACCCACCAATTCTCCTCCAAAAGGGCATGTGGGGCAAGCGATAGCTTTGGAATCCTAGGAGTGGACCGAAAAACAAAGAGACATCTCAGTCTAGCAATGGCTGTATCTAAAGTCCTGCTGGGGAGAGGATTTTGATCCCATCCTGAAGACATTTGAGAAAACATTGGAGAAATGAACTAAAGAAGCAGATCCTTCCTAACCCAGCTTCAGTCTTGTCTAGATTAAGGAGCTCAGCCTCCCATCCCCTCTGCCAAGAGAAAAAAGCAAGGCCTTTCTGGAGGAAAATACCATCTGCTCCGGTGTCTATGCTCACATGACTACATGTGAGACACGCACAAAAGCAGAAATGTGGGACTTATAATCAAGAGAGAAAAGTCAATAAAAACAGATTTACGGGTGGCCCAGATGTTGGATTTAGCAGAAAAGTCTTTAAAAAATAATTTTAAATGTATTGAAGAATTTAGAGGAAAAGAAGCATAATATGGTTCAAAACATAGAGGATTACAGTAGAGAAGGCTCACTCCAAAAAGAATCAAATGGAAATCCTAGAAATTAAAATATTATATCTGAAAAAAAAAAACCCGAACAAACCAGAACTAGCTCAGGCCTCTCTTAACCCACGGAGGGTCCTGGAAAATGCTGATATGACAATATTTAGATATGTATTTTTTTCTCTGCTTCAAATATTTCAACCCAGTTCCACCCTTGGAATATGAAGTCTTTTTACATTTGACCCTTCTTACTTCTCCATGTCCTGACTCATGCTTCTGACCCCAATCATAATGAACTAAGTCTCAAAGGGCTGAGCCTTGGGCCATGAATACTGTGTCCTGGGTAATTCAAGAAGGACCACACGGGCTGTGATGTTAGAGGTTCTCTTCAGGGATGTTCAACATAGCAGCTCTGAGTCTAGCTTTCTACGTGTCTCTGTGAGATGCCAGTGACTTTTCTTCATCTGAGCCTTGTCACCTGTCTTTGCCTGGTCAACTCTTATTCATATTTTAGGGTCATTTCTAAGCCACTTCCTCTATGGATTTTTTAACCCTTTCAATGAAGATTAAATATTTCTCTGTGTTTCCATACACCCTGAATATTCCCATCATGGTCCTTAGCATCTTGCATGTATAATTGCTTACTCATACTCTGTGACTGCAAGATACATATATCTATATATCATATATTTGTATATATGATATATTTCTAATCACAAACTAAATGCAGAATATAAATGTCTGAACACAATAACTAAGAAAATGCCATGAAGGCTATGTTAACCAGTTCGATGAAAATATTTCAAATTGTATATAAAACCAGTACATTGTACCCCATGATTGCATTAATGTACACAGCTATGATTAAATTAAAAAAGAAAGGAATTTGGCGCAGTATCTAACAAATCTTAGGGGAATCAATAAATACTTCCTAAATGAATGTACGAATGAATCTTATGATCACATTAAGAATGTTGTAGTTTATAAATGAAATAACATAAAAGCACACAGAAAACTTATACATGTACTTTTTTTTAAATTTTTTTTTTTTCTTGAGACAGTCTCAGTATGTCGCCCTGGGCAGAGTGCTGTGGTGTCCCAGCTCACAGCAACCTCAAACTCTTGGGCTTAAGTAATTCTCTTGCCTCAGCCTCCCAAGTAGCTGGGACTACAGGTGCCTGCCACAACACATGGCTATTTTTTGGTTGTTGTTGTCATTGTTGTTTGGCAGGCCTGGGCTGGATTTGAATCTGCCAGCTCCAGTGTATGTGGCTGGTGCCCTAGCCACTGAGCTACAGGCGCTGAGCCTATACCTGTACATTTTTTCTCCTCTACAGTCACATTTCAAATTGATAGGATGATGAAATAATGTGGGATCATAGACAAGTAGCATCAGGAGTTTAGACATCAATGAGGGGCAACATTAGGATATTACAGAAAGGGAAACTTCACTTTTCCAAGTCAATGTGTTGCTAAGGTGATAATAGTCTGACAGAAATAGTTCTAGAGCCTAAGTTTTCTGCTTCCTAATTTAATGGTCTTCACTATGATTAGCATCAGGATATATAATTTCCAGTTCCTAGGAAGAAGTAACACCCACAGTGTGTATGCCACCTCCTTCAGATCAGAGCCTGCACAGACCCACAGGCAGAACAACATGGAGGGGAAGGAAGGAAAGCAGCAACATAGCAGTTTTCCTTTTATTTTCACACTAGAGAAAAACTTGCTGTAATACTATCTTGCATCTGAAGTTTTTGGAGTGTCTACAGCTAAGGAAACAAACAAAAAAAGTTTGTCAAAGAGTCAGAGAGATTTCAAAGCAGTATGTCAGCCACTGAAAACTTTTGTTGTTGTTAGGAGTAAAGCACTAGTCTTATTTTCGCACTGTGTCCATTTTATCCTCACATTATTTTTTCTCCTTGCTTTTCTTTCTTCTTCCCTTTCCCCTTCCTTTTTTTCCCTATTTTCCTCCATCATTTCCCTCCCTGCTCTCATTTTCTTCATTGTGAAACTGTGTGCATTGCAAATTAGCATTATTGATTTTAAGAAACACTGAATTAAATACCTGGATCATTTTCTTTGTTTAAAATTGTTACTTTTATATAGTTTTTGCTCTAGGTACTACTGTCATCCTAAAAAGCTACTAGAATATCATCCGGAGAGAAGGTAAAAATGTAAAATTTCACTTACTTTCTAGGTTGGTGCTTCTTAGATTTTTTTTTTTTTTTTAATCTGTGTCCTTATCAATGAAAACTATCTGTGCTAACATGCATCCTGCAATATATATTTACTATACGTTAGTAATGTACCTCTAAGTCTACTAAATATTAGTGTAGTTTAATCATGGAATTGTTAAAAGTTTCAACAGCTTCTTTTCATACCTCCAAGATTGCTCTTTCTTGTTTTCTGGAGTGTATATACACTATTTGGGAGTCCACTTGCAGGGAAACAACTCTAATTTATTTATAAGCTGGTGACAGTTTCATTCTTAATTTTTATTCCAATGAATACTGTCCTTAAGACAAGGAGAATTCCCATGTAAATAATTCCCTGTTCTTACTTTATTGCTTGTTGAAAAACTTAATGATAACTTACCAGATGATTCCAAAATCTAGGTGAGGACTTGGTGCCCATAGCACAGTGGTTATGGCGCCAGCCACATACACCAAGGGTGGCGAGTTGAAACCCGGCTCAGGCCTGCTAAACGACAATTGACAACTGCGACAGAAAAAAATAGCTGGGCATTGTGGCATGTGCCTGTAGTCCCAGCTACTTGGGAGGCTGAGGCAAGAGAATCGCTTAAGCCCAAGAGTTTGAGGTTGCTGTGAACTGTGATGCCATAGCACTCTACCAAGGGTGACATAGTGAGACCCTGTCTCAAATAAATAAATAAATAAATAAATAAATAAATAAAATCAAGATGAGGTTATATAGGGAGTTTCAATAAAATCTCATTTTATTATTCTGAGTTGCTTTAAATAAATTAAGTTTTCCTTAAACAAATGTGGACCAATCATTTGTTTGGCAGAACTTTTTAAATGTTCACAACAATATTTCAGAACCTCTTACTCATTAATACCAGAGGGAGTTGTAGCAACATTCAGCCTTGCTTGACAGAAACATATTTGTGGCTGGGAGGGGTGGAAATACTCTAGCATAACGATTTTCAGATCTGTACCATCCAGCACTCAACAATTCTAAAAAAGAGAGACACAAAAGGGTAATTACTACAACATGTGTTTCAGATTTTAAAGACAATTAGCTGGAGACCTCAAACTTTCCTTCTTATTCAGTACACACAATAAAAATAACATTTCATCTTGGGTAAGCATTTTGTGCCTTATGAAACACATGAATATTTGCTGTTTAATTTGATGGATTTTTATAACAATCCTGTGAGATCACCAGGGATAATTCCATTGAAAGAATTGATAAGGAGAAGATAAATGGCTTGAAGGTCACTCAACAAATCTGGGTGGAACGCATTAAGGCCAGACCTCTAGTGCTGAGGGTTCTCCTCTCTTAATTTTTTTTTAAATTTGTTTGTTTGGTGGATCTTTAATGTTCATGTGATTTATTTGCATACTTATGTAAATAAAATATTCATAATGTTTATAATCTTAAAAAATTTCTTTACATGCAAACTACTCTGCATAACACAGTGGGGTAAATATTACTTGTAAATCTGACTCTGCAGCTGATTCCCCATTCTGAGGATAGAAAAATTGGAAAGAAACTCACAGTATTGTTCCTTTGAGTATTTATTCCTGATTGGACTACATCTGTACTTATTTGCCTATCCAGTTCTTAAAACTCTTGAGATGAAAACTCCATGCCGTTTTTTTTTTTTTTTTTAATTTTTTTTTATTATAGATAAAAATATGCATCATAGATGTGGCCCAACCTATCAACCTTCCTTCACCCAAACCTCCCCCCTCCCTTCCCCTGCCTTGGCCCTTTCCCCATAGTCTTGTGCTATAGTTGGGTTATAGCCTTCATGTGAAAGCTATAGTTTAGCTTCATAGTAGGGCTGAGTACATTGGATACTCTTTCTTCCATTCCTGGGATACTTTGCTAAGAAGAATAAGT
>CAUYPK010056122.1:0-24318 GCA_963574355.1 Loris lydekkerianus | reverse complement strand
CTGAGAAGACCAAAAATCACACCATAACAAAGATACTTGTACCAGAATGTTTATTGCAGCCCTATTCATAATTGCTAAATCATGGAAAAAACCCAAGTGCCCATCGATCCATGAATGGATTAATAAATTGTGGTATATGTATACCATGGAATATTATGCAGCCTTAAAGAAAGATGGAGACGTTACCTCTTTCATGTTTACATGGATGGAACTGGAAAATATTCTTCTTAGTAAAGTATCTCAAGAATGGAAGAAAAAGTATCCAATGTACTCGGCCACAGGGCTTTCCATGTGTCTCTTGGCTGATGGTGGAAAGTCAGTTTGGTTCTGACTCCCAGTCTAATGGCTTTTCCCCAACAACAGACTTCACCCCTCTACTTGCTATGCCCTGTTTGCAAATTTCCTTCTTCTGAGAAACCTCCCCTATCACACCAGCCCAGAGCCATCTCTCATCCCTCTGAACTCTATCACATTCCATGCATAGAACTATTTAGTATTGCATATGCAGCCCCCAGAGGTGTCCTGCCTCTTTGGGGTTTCCCCAGAGTCTGAGAGCCCACTTCATCTGGAGGTAGTCCATTTCCCAGGTAAAGACAGAAATACTCTTTGCAGAACTTCCATTCACTAGCTGAAATTCTATCCTGGAAGGTAATGAAAAACCTGTGGGATTTTTCTTCTAATTTAAGGCTGCTCAGACTCCTGAAGATACTGCTCATGGTTCTGCTTTGTTGCCTCTGCTAGTTCACATACCCTGGTACCTCTGAAGGTTTCTCCTATGCAGAGGCTCTGGTGGGACTCTTCACATTGTCTGTAACATTGGAATGAAATTGAAAAAAGGCCCATCTATCCAGCTTACTCTCCTTAAGCAGGCCTGAGACCCCTACATAAGCTATACAACTAGGATGAAATAAGGAGCATCAAGGGTGACAGTGAACAGCAGCAGCAGTGACAGCTGACATTTATTTGGACCATTCTAAGGGCTTTGACTCATACTTGTGCTATGTGACTAATACTTCCACTTTACGGATGAGGCAGCAACTGAGGCACAGAGAGGATAAATGACTTGTCTAAGGTCACACAGGCAGCAAGTGGTAGGTCTGGGATTTGAACCCACAAAGTCTGGCTCCAGAGCTTGTGTCTTTAACCAGTATACTACCCTGTCTCCATGGGAGGTGCACTTATCCCAGCATCAGTGTTCTACTTAGGACCCTGGAGACTGACCACTGCCACGTCAAGCCCACAGCCAGCCAGGTCCACCTCTTACCCTGCTCTGCCTCCTTATATTATTCAGGCTCACATCTTTCCTCTCCACTGGTGTGTGCCTTACAGGGTTTGAGCTACTTTTTGTTTATTTTTATGTCTGGATCATGAATGCTCCATTATTAAAAAGAAATTAATGAAAAGATTTCTTTTCCATTCCATTCACTATTTTCCAGATTACCTTTCTCAAAGATTATGGCTCAGAACAAAAATTCAGTGACCAGCACCAGATGAACACACATCATTATTCCCTTTGTTGTATAAGTTGTATTTCAATTAAGACAGTCTAGAATTGTCTTAGGTTATCTGGCAGATACACACACACACGCACCATTTTACCTATTTTATTTCTCAATTATTATTTACTGTAGAGTTACAAATTTCACCTCTGTCTTTATGAGTTTTTTATATTGGAGGATCAAGTTGAATAACTTTGCATTTATCTTCCTATACTTTTGTCTTATTGGATATAGGCTGCAGTTTAAGCCTACCGTGACTTCTTGGGATCCTGGCGGCCTTGTCTGGTACACATACCACCTCTCATCTCAGTGTCATTCGTCCACAGATGTCACTGGGGGGGTGAGGGGTGAGGGGGCTCTCTGCATCATCATCTGGGCTCTCAGTGAAAATGAGTAGTGTAGGACCCAGCCTTCCCCCAGGACCTAACCCCCTTTGGGCTTGCAACTTCCTCAAATGCTGTTGTTAAGCCTATGTCAAGTCTTCTTCATTCTAAGTCAGAGTCCTTCTAGCATGAGATCAGCTGAGGTCCATGTATAACTCCTGTGTATTTCTACAGTAATAGGTTAGTATTTTTAACAGAAAAGGAATTTAAATTAGCCTGCCATGACCAGTTCTTAATTCTTATGGAAAGCTAATTTTTTCTAGTGAAGTAAAAGTGTTATAGTTCAAGGTTTTATAAAAAAAGTCTCTTCCTTGGATGGTGCTTGTGGCTGAAAGGAGTAGGACGCTAGCCTCATATACTGGAGGTGGTTGGTTCAAACCCAGCCAGGGCCAAAAAAACTGTAAAAAATTTTTTTAAAAAAGTCTTTTCCTTTCTTTCCTCATCTCTAGTCCCTTAACTTCAGAAGTCCTTCTCTGTGTGTCATTTTACAGACTGAGGGATTAGGGGTGCTGAACCAGGGGTGGCAGTTTACTCGATGACAGACTAGAAGCTGCTCAGATTTCAGGGGAAGAAGAGAAGATGGAAGCAGGGTGGTATTCTTTGACATGACAAAATTATCGAAGAGAGAACTGGGCTATGGAGTGGGTGAAGAGAGAGAAGGATGATGAGCTCTCTATTGTAAACCCTAGTGGATGTAGACCCCTATTTTTCTAGAAGAGAGGTCGGTTTAGACTTTGGGAACTCTAAGTAGGGAGTTTAGCCTCCAGAGACTAGTAAAATCATTTTCTTTAAAACTCTTCTTCAGATGACATAACAAAAAGAATAGATTAACATGTGTAAGTGTCGGGAAATATATTAAGTTGTTTTATTGAAAAAAAGAATCATAGAGAAAAGCACATGTACATGTAAGTGTACAGCTCAGTCAATGCATTTTCAGGCTGAGCTCACTACACGTACCTGAGAACAAGGAACAAGAAACAGAATTTCTTCATCCCTTCTTTTGCTTACTGTTGTTTTTGTGAAATTCACCCACCCTTCTATCTGAAGGCCAGTCATCCTCAAATCTGTATAGTATTTTGTGTGAGTAGACTACAATTTATCTGCAAATGGATATTGGAGGATTTTCTAGGTTTGGACTATTAAGAAAAGTGCTGCTACGAACATTCTCATGAATGTCTTCAGTCAGACCTGTGTAAGCGTTTCTGTTGGTATATACCTAGGAGGAGAATTGTCATGTGGTAAAAATGTTCAGCTTTAGTAAATACCACTAACACAATTTTCGATAAGTAGTTGTACTTCTGTACATTTAAAAATATGATAAAGTTCTGGGCGGTGCCTGTGGCTCAGCGAATAGGGTTCTGGCCTCATATACCAAAGGTGGCGGGTTCAAACCCGGCCCCGGCCAAACTGCAACAACAAAAAAAATAGCTGGGCACTGAGGCAGGCGCCTATAGTCCCAGTTACTCGGGAGACTGAGGCAAGAGAATCGCCTAAGCCCAAGAGCTGGAGGTTGCTGTGAGCTGTGATGCCACAGCACTCTACCGAGGGGGATAAAAGTGAGACTTTGTCTCTTAAAAAAAAAAATTATATTTATATATAAATAAATAAATAAATAAATAAATATATATATATATATATATAAAATAAAGTTCAAAACTACTTATGAGATTGGTATTATCATTCTTCTCTCTCTCTCTCTCTCTCTTTTTTTTTTTGATGAACAAAGACTCAGGAGAGTTGCCTAAGGTTAAACAGCCATAGTAAGGACAGTCTGGGTTAAATGCAGCTCTGCCTGACTCCAAAGCCTATGTTCTTTGCCATTACCCAGAGATTTTTTCATATCTTTGAGGGAACTCATGCCTTTTCCTCCTTTCCCTCCCTGAAGTAGAGCTTTTGCTGTTGTACTAAGACAAAGAGCACTGAGTGTAAGAGGCTGCCCTAAGGTTGTGGTCAGGAGGGGTGTGGTTTAGTTGAGGGAGCAAATTTCTGAGAACTGCTGTGTAAGAACAAGCCTCCATCCATCTCTGAAGTTCACAGGGTGAGAAGTAGCATACCTCCAGCCTATGCCTCTGCTCAAGTACATGGGCAAGTGGGAATGCAGAGCATTGACGGTGAAGGTAAGATGTGGATCTTGAGTTACTGAGGGGAGGTCTTCCAGGTATGGGAGGCTATATGAAATGGAAGCTTCTATTGATTTGTTATTGACAAGGTTTTTGATGCTCCAATATTAGAAGTGTATCAGTCAGGAATTTGGTCAAAATCCAATTCAGTGTTACTTAAGAAAAAAAAAAAAAAGCTTTGGTTCATGTAATGAAACTATTAGGATTGATTGGGCTCAAGTCTAGCTAGATCAAGGTGTTAACAGTATCACTAGACGTCTGTCTCTATCTCTTGACTCTTATGTCTTCTTTGTTGCCTTTATCCTTAGACAAGATCATCTCCAATGGTGGAGATGGATCATATTGCACAACTAACGATGGTGTTTGTCATCAAAGTTTGGACTTAAGTAGTTGATGACATAGTAAGAATAGAGGAGGGTTTTTGCCCTATAATTCCAATAAAATTCTCTGGCATTAACTCTAATTTGACTCAAACTAATCACTTTGTCCAGGAGATCAGAATTTCCTAATAGTCTAAACTGGGTCATGTGATTTGGGATTGGGATGAACCCCACCTGAAAATCATCTACCTGCAAAGTGGGGCGAGGGGTACAGTGAATGAGGGGCAAAGCCAGCAGAGAGCCATACTGTTAGAGAGATATTGCAGGCTGGTGAGGGTAGACAATGAGCAGGCCTTGGGGCAGGGGCCTGGCAAGTGCAGCCAGCCCAGAGACTGTGGCTTCATCATAAATTCTAACACCAAACCCAGTTCTAGACACGTTTCGACTTCCTTTTGAGTCTGTCTTAAACTCACCTAAAACCCCATGGTAGTTGGAAAAGGAGCAAAGGAACTGGAAGGAGGGGTAGGTGGGGAAAATAGCAGCCAGACCTTCTGAGGCCCCTTCAAGGCAAAGAGCCCCCATGTGAGAGTTGTGTGCACCCCCCACCTACCCCACAGCCTCCCAAGCAGAAGGCTGGTGAGACATTTACAAAGATGTTAACCCCATATAAAAAGTGTGCCATTCGATCAGTATGTAAATTAGCTGGCAATTAGATAATGTCACTCTCTTTCCCTTTCTTGCTTGGTTCCCACATACCAGACAAGTGTTCTGAGCTTCTGCACCACCTTGGTCCCTCCATGCAGGCTCTGGGCCACCACCTGTGACTATGGCAGCCTGGGCTCACCTGTGACTCAAGAGAAGGTGGTGGTTTGTCAGCTGGGTAAGGAGGGTGCCCTGGCCTCCACTTTCCCATTTCTTGAACCTGACACACCCTCGCAGAGGGCAAAAGAAGGCTGAAGGATAATGCCAGTGACAGCTGGCAGGAGGCCTACGATATTTAATGTAAGGTCATCTCTAGCTTTGGGTCATTTTGGTAATTTCCCAGAGGCCATGGGAATGTCCAAAACCAAGAAAGAAATGGAAGGGCTCTCAGAGTCTGCCTGGAGAGTGCTGGAAAGCAAGCTTGGTTTTCCTCAATCAGCCCTTTCCATCCCCCATGATGTGGGGCAGGGGTTGCTGGTATGTACAGTGCTGGTCTAGGTTGGAGGGGAAGAGTGAGGGTCAGAATGGAGGGCCTAGCCAGGCAGGAGAGAGTGGCCGCCAGCTGGGTAGGTGCTGTGCTGTCCTTTCAGATGGGAATGTTCTGGGCAGCAGGGTTTTTAATTCCTAGATTTCCCAGGCCACTAAGCATGTGCTGCTTTGCCTTTTGGGGTGCTGTGAGGTTGGCATCAGAGAAGCGTGGGGGCTCAGGATTGCTCTCACTGTGTGAAGTGGGGTCATATGGAGGCCACTGACCCACAGGAAAGCTTTTCAGCTTCTGTTTTCACCATCCATTCTATCTACAAGTGTTTCTGGGGCTCCTGCTCTGAGCCCAGACCCAGTAGCAGGTGCTGTGCTGAAGCCATGGCTGCCTCCAGGGAGCCCCCCACTGTGCAGTTGGGCTTAACTGCTGTGCACTACTGTCTTTAATGCACATGTCCCCCACTCGTCTGTGAGGCCCTTGAGGGTGAGGAGGGCTTACTCTGCTTTGGTCCAGAATGAACTGGATCTCAACAAACTGTTGAAATAAAGGGTCTCCTCTCTCCCCTGCGATGCTGCCCTTTGGCTTGGCTGGTGTGCCTCACCTTACACGATAATCACATCCCTAGAAATTGTGAGGATCTCATGACCTGGCCTCCTGTTTTCTACCTCTGGTTTCATGCCTTCCACTCACTCCCCTCCTGTTGCACCTACCTCCTGCTGTTCTTCAAGGATCCCAGCCTGCTCCAGCCTCAACACTTTTGCATTGACTGTTACTTCTTAAACATTCTTGTTCTGGAACATTCTTGACCCACATATTTACATGTCTTATTCTATCCCCTCTTTTCTTAAATCTCAAAGACACTGATTTGTGGTCTCTGCCTATTGCTGTGGAGTAAAACCCCAGCCTAGCTGATTTCATGCTTCCAGAATGGCATCGACCAGCTCAAAAGTTTCTGAAATTTGAGCAGTTGGCTCTTACAAACCTGTGTGAGTTGGCAACAGCGCACTCCTGTGTCTGGGTTCCAGCCGAGCAGCCTTTGGACCCCTGGGGGTACATGTGCCATGCTCTAGCAGGGGTCCTCAAAAACTATGGCCCGTGGGCCACATGCAGTGGTGTGATTGAATTTGTTCCCATTTTGTTTTTTTACTTCAAAATAAGATATGTGGAATATGCATAGGAATTTGTTCATAGTATATATATATATTTTAAACTATAGTCCAGCCCTCCAACGGTCTGAGGGACAGTGAACTGGCCCCTTGTTTAAAAAGTTTGAGGACCCCTGCTGAAATGCTGCTTGGTCAGAAGCTTTTATAGAACAAAGGCTTTCCTTAGGACGGAGTTAATCTACCTCTTGATCGGGTTTGTTTGTTCACTCGGAATAGGTGTTTGTTCCTGGTTAAGGAACAGCATCTTCCTCTTCAAAGCCTCTTCTGCCGATGTGGTTATCATCAAACAGGGGATAGTAATGTTCTGATGGAGACTGTGGGGAATTATCAAATATGCCAAGTAATGAACAGCAGCTTAAACCGCTCTTAGAAATTACACTCATTGCTGCATCTGAACAGAGAATTCAAGCAGGTGGGTCAGGTCCTATGCTAAGAACAGGCTGGTGCTGTTACATTTCTGATCATTTCTAACCATTAAAAAATACATGTAATACATACCCTAGGTCGTGGGCATTTCTTAACTACTCAGCTGTCATATGTTCTGCAGTTTTCATATTTTTTCTTTTCGTATTTTTTACACATTGCCCTCCCTCCACAGACACACATATACTCACACATATGCAGTCACACACGAACAACCCCTCTTTCAACTCCTCACTGTTCCAGAAATAAGAAGGAACCGACTATTTACTGGTTACCTGCTATGTATACACTACAGGCTCATGCGCGGGTCCTCTCCCACCTGATCTCATTTAATCCTCTCCTTAATCTTAGAAAGAGGCTATTATTTTCTGTATGAGGAAATAGAAGTTCAAACAGGTTTAGAAATTTTCTCAAAGTTTCCTATACAGGAACTAGGATTTAAACTCAGTCCCCCCCCCTTTTTTTTTAAAACCTCAAAGTACATATTTTTTCTGCAGGAAATTTTCCCCAGTATTAGTGGGGGGGGGGGTGTTTTGCTCATTCCTCAGTTTCTATTTTCACTGATTTTTATACATTTCTTGAGTGTGTAAAATGTTAATACTTGTCTTAAAAATACATTGTGGGTGTGTAACCCAGTGATATGAATATTATAAAAATGTGCTAACATGGCATTGGGGATATGTCACCGTTCTGCATCTGGGAAAACTGAACGCATCATTAGAAGCTAGGCTCAAGGTCCTGCAGCAGCTCTGGACAACCTGCCGACCCTCTTGTTTGAGTTACTAAGAGCTGTTGGAATGGCTAGAGTAGCCTGGCTGAAAGTCAGCACTCCTTCAATGCTTGGGAGATAGAAGGCAATGTTTTCCTCAAATATGGCCCTAACCTTCCTCTCCTCTCCACTTCTTCCCACAGGTCTGTTGTCCCGAGTCCTAAGAGGCGAGTTATGGGCAGCATTGCCTCTGGCTGCACCATGAAACCGGAGTCTGCTTGCGCTCTGCCCTGCGCCCGGCTCTGTCTGAGTGCCAGGCGTCTGGCTGGCCCCCTCCCTGCGGCCCGCTGCTGCTAGGAGGTAGAACTTCAGGACTGGCCCTCGGCCCGTTTCTGCCTTTCACCTGCTCACCTCACCACTCACGGCTCCACCTCCGCAGTGCCCCGACCCCAGTCACCTCCCCGGCCTCCTGGCTGGGGTCCTCGGGGTCCCTTGAAAGGAGTGCGTCGCTGAAGCCTTCCTCCCTGCTTCGGGCACCTTCTCCGCGATTCAAGGCCTCTGGATCCACATGGATAGCTGAGATCTTTTCCTGGAGAAAGAGGCTGTTCTCTCCACTCTAGCCCCCACCCTCCTACCTGATCCGCCTCCTCTTCTCCTGGCCCTGTCTTTCCCCTCTGCCTCTTCTTTGAATTTCTTGCGTGTGTGCCCAGCTGGGGCCTTTTCACTTCCCCCCTCCTCACCCTGTGTGTGCCCACTTCCTCTGTGTGCTCTTGGTCCCCTGTCTCTGTCTCGTCTTGCTCTCTCCCTTCCACCGCCAAGGGAGAGCCCCGGCCTGTCTGTCCCTCCGGGCTCTGTCCCTGCAGCCACGATGAGCTTCACCCTGCCCTCGGTTTTCTTCACCCTGAAGGTGAGCATCGTGCTGGGGTCCCTGCTGGGACTCTGCCTGGGCCTCGAGTTCATGGGCCTCCCCAATCAGTGGGCCCGCTACCTCCGCTGGGACGCCAGCACGCGCAGCGACCTGAGCTTCCAGTTCAAGACCAACGTGTCCACGGGGCTGCTGCTCTACCTGGATGACGGCGGCGTCTGTGACTTCCTCTGCCTCTCCCTGGTGGACGGCCGTGTTCAGCTCCGCTTCAGCATGGACTGTGCCGAGACCTCCGTGCTGTCTGACAAGCAGGTGGATGACGGCAGCTGGCACTTCCTCATGGTGAGCCGTGACCACCTGCGCTCGGTGCTGGTGCTGGACGGCGAGGGCCGGGCTGGGGAGCTGCAGCCCCAGCGGCCACACATGGATGTGGTCAGCGACTTGTTCCTTGGTGGAGTCCCCGCTGACATACGACCTTCCGCCCTCACCCTTGATGGAGTACAGGCTATGCCCAGCTTCAGGGGATTAATCCTGGATCTCAAGTATGGCAACTCGGAGCCTCGGCTTCTGGGAAGCCAGGGTGTCCATTTGGATGCCGAGGAACCCTGTGGGGAGCATCCCTGTGAGAATGGTGGGATCTGCTTTCTCCTGGATGGCCACCCCACCTGTGACTGTTCTACCACTGGCTATGGTGGCAAGGTCTGCTCCGAAGGTAAGGCCCTCTCCCTCTCTTGCTAGAGACCTACCTGCTGGATGGAGTGGGGGCCAAGATTCCTGATAGGAACCAGCTCTGTAGTGAAGCACACCTTCAGCCGCATGTTTGATAATTGAGGGGGGTGGAAATCTTTTTTCTTGCTCTCAATGGAAAATCCATCAAATCTTAGCTGGAAAATGCCTACTCAACCACGGGCTCTATACTCAAAGGGTTCTATGGAGTCCACTGCAGAGTCTGTGCCCCAGCTCGGCCCCTTCCACTGTAGTCCAGATTAGCAGGGTCAACATGGAGCAGATGGAAATTGACAAAGTGGCTGTCTGTCTGTCCTGACCCCTTAAGACATAGCTTTTTAGGGCTTGATGGGGAACTCCCCGTCACTTACCCCGTACGGTCCCCCGCAGGAGGAATGTCTGTGCAAGGAAGAGTGAGGGTGGATTGGAGGGCACACCCTTTGCCCTACTATAAACCCAGTCCTTTCACTCTGCCCCTTCCCCACCAACTGTCTGGGAGGTTTCTGGAAGGTGGAGGAGGCTTCTAGGGAAAGACCTTGCTTCTTGTTCTAGCAATGAGGACTTTCCCCAAGGTTCTTGTTTAGAACTGATTCCGTTTCCTGCCCTCTTCATGAACTGAGATCATTGTGAAGAGGTGCACAGATTGAGCAGGGCCTGGTTCAGCCAACCCTCCCAGGGAGCTGACAGTGCTTAGTGGGGCCTGGAGAACCTCCCAAGTTCAACCACGACTTCCCAGAGAAAGGGAAGGAGGGACTTGTGCACAAAGGCATAGGCTGCTCTTCCTTGTTCACCAAATTCTTACTGCTTAAGATTAGATCTGAGAGAAGTGGCTCAGGCTTCAATGTGACAAATTCTTAAAATCCAAATTCTTGGACTCTTGGAATCACTAAAGGCTTAGATTTGAGTAGGAGTCTATTGAAGTAAGAAACTGTGAGAATTGACCATATGGGTACACACGTGTTGGGAGGTTAGGATGACAGGTGGTAAGGAAGTTAGATTTCTTCCCATCCTTTTGGGGGTAAAGTCCTGGATGCTTCTAGAGAGGTTTGGGGTTACTGTCCCATACTAGTCTCTTCATGGAGGTGGAGGTGTGGTTCTCCACCTTGACTGCCCTTCAGGATTGCCTGGGGGAGGTTTTATAACTTACTTCTTTCCTTCCCTTCCTTCTGAGAGGGTCTTGCTCTGTCACCCAGGCTACAGGGCAGTGGTGCCCAATATAACCTCAATACCCCAGGCTAGCTAATTCAGAATCCCTGGGTGTGGGATCCAAGCGTGTGTATATTTTTTAAAACTCTCCACTTAATTCCAATGTGTAATCAAGGTCAAGACCCATCAGGTACAAGGTCAAGGGAGATGAGGTCCGCGAGAGGGGGTAGGTGAGTGTCTTGCCACTGACTCCTAGGATCTCCTTATCCAGGTAAGGCCCCACTGCCTTAGGCTCTGCAATTAGGGACTGTATCTGCAGCTGTTCCTTAAACATTTTTCAGAACAGCCCAATCCCTAAATCATGTTGTGGTTAATGTGAACTTTACCTACCAGTGGCTGCTCAAAACAATTTTTTTAAAAAGTCTAACAAAATTTATTTCCCAGGTGGGACCTGCTGGAAACTAAGAGGTCTAGCTGGAAGGCTTGTGATGAGTTGTTTCTGGGCTATTGTGGGAGAGCTGCCCTGGTGTCCACCCTCCCTTCCTGTGGGTGGCCTGTCAGAGAGGGAGATGCTGGACACATGTGTTGTCGTCCTTTTTTGGCCTCTGTTTCCCCCCACCTGAACCCATTGGAAAAATGGGTGGGGAAGTGGGGCAGAGGCAACCCTGATTTAGAAAAACACTCTTGGGAATGTGGTTATTGAAGTGCTTCTCACAAGCAGGTGCCTTCTGGAGCTGACTGCTGTTCCAAAGCTTCTTGGCTGTGGAGAAAGTTCTGCCTGAAGACGCTGACATGATCACTTGTTTTCTCCTTCGCCCAGAGGATCTGTTCTGTTCTCAGAACTTGCATTGAAAGCCAGCATTCTTCCTTTCTAGGGACCAGGGTGTTTGCAAGTGTGTTGTTAACTCACTGATTATCCCTGATTGCATTTTTGTGTTTAAAAAGAACTCATTTCCTTGGGGCAGGTTTGGATCAGCACTTTTCTGCAGGAAAAATCTCTGCACTGTATATGTATACAATTTATCTTTTCTCTCTTCTCTTTCTCTCCTCTCTCTTTTGTGGGGGTGTGTGTGTGTCCCAGTCTCCAGAGGAATTTCTTCAAAGCAGATTGTATGCGGTCTAATTTTCAATAGCTAAATGCAAATATGTACATTTTAATATATCTTTTTTCCTACAAGGTTCAGATCATCGCCTGGCTATGGATTGATACCTATATCTATGGAAGGAAATACATGGCATATCTTGTTTATTCTCCTGACACATAAATAAACAAACCGTTGTAACAGTAACACTTGGCTGGCAGAGGTTGAGGTGAGGGTGGAGGTTGGGGGAGGTAACAGAATTTCCTGTTGATAAATTACCTGTTGATCCTGCTAATTTTCATCATGTCTAATCAATCACAAAAATGTACTAGACTATTAGAAAATATCTGTTGCTTCCACACACAGTTAATTTTTAGAGAGTAAGTGGGAAAAACTCACCTGTAAAATGTTAAGGGAAAAGAAATCACAGCAACTGCTAATGTAAGTTTCTAGCAGATCTGCACAAAAGATAAAGTATCTGAAACAGATCCCTGCCTATTTTCCTGAAGACAATGTGAAGTGGGCAGTGAGAATGCACCCGTTTCCCCCTCTCACCCTGAAATTGCACGTGTCACAGAACTGAAACCAGGAAACTTAATCCCAGGAGTTGGTCCTGTGAACCAAGAACCTGATTGTTCCAATTTATAGGACGGGTCCTGGCATTTGATTGTGTGAGGATTTGCACCTGGCACGGAAGGTCCGTTCTGTACTTTATGCTGTAGCAGTTCAAAGAGTAGGGAGAGCTGTGAGGACTCCTGCAGCTTCAGAGGGACCTGGCTGGATCTTGCTGGAGGCGCCCTCTGTGGTCCATTAGCTCCTGGCCCACCCGCGGTGTTGCTGTTTGCTTGGCCTGTCTGGCTGTCCACACTTTGGGGTCTCCAAAATGCTTCACCCCAGGAAGGCTGCAGAGATGGACCCATATCTCTTATGTGCTTTGGGCTATTTTGAGTCTCTGTTGGGTATCTTCCCTAGGTAAAACTCAGAAGACAAAGGAGAAAGTTGCTGGAGGTGAGCAGGGCCTAGGGGTGAGAGGTATTGGAAACAGTCATCTTCTCTTTCCTTTGGTAAAGGACTCTGGTTGCAGACTGAATTATGCACAGTGAAAACTTCATGCCAAGGTTCCCAACCCACTTAATAGTCACAGTGGACATTATGGCACATTATGGACAGAGAAGAGGGCCGAGCTTTTTACTTCTGGGTGTTCTGTTTACTGGTCAACCAGGCTTGTTAATGCTGACACTTAACCTTGCCTTTTCAGTAATGGTCTCAGAGGACAGAAGTGCAGACAACTCAAAATGATCTTAAAATTATGCATGTCTGGTTTGGAAAATAGTTGAGCTATGGTATGACATTTTCACCTGATTTTTGTTTCACTCAGCCTGTCGTGTTATGGCAGCCTGGAAGCTCAGTGGCTAATGAGGAGGTATCCTCATCTCCCTCTAGGGAACAGACCTCTCATGAGTCATTGAGTGTTTGGCATTACCTTGAAATGAGTTTAAAGTTGATCGTTTATTTTAAAAACATTCTTGGTTATGAACGTGCATTTACTGAATTTCTCAACAACTTTATGGCCGAGAAGAATTAACTCACTGTCAAGGAGTGTCCATTTCAGTACCAGTTTCTGTGAAGTGTTCATTTAGCATGAAGTCTGCCTGTGGCAGGTAGGGTGGAGCCAGGGAATGATGGAGAGGGTTTCATAAGCTGATTTGTACTCCCAGATTGGTGTCACGTGTCACTTGTGTCATCACACTTTTAGGTTAATTCTGTGAAAAGGCATGAGGTCCTAGTCCACTGTCAAAGAAAAAGTTGGTTCTTTGTCTGCTGTCTGTGCCTGCTGACTTGGGCAGGTGGCCCAGGCCAGAAGCTGCTTGTCTTGTGCTTAGCTTGTATGTTTTCAGGTGTTGGGGTCCTATAGTGAATGCAGTGGTGGGCATTGCTGATAGGAATGAGAGACCCATAACAGGTACACTGTTGTGTGGTACCCAGGGGTGCCTAAGCCCCCTTGCTCCTGTGGTCTGCAGTTGTGGGTCCTACTCAGGTTGATTTGATTGATGGTTCTGCTCTAGTGTGTGGCCATCATGTGCCTTCCTGAAAGTAAATTTCAATTACTTTTCTTTTTATTGAGAATTTTATAACCTTGCCCCATCTCACAAAACCAGAACTAGGAGGAAAGAGCACCTACTGAGAGGGGGCTGCTTTCCCCTGTGCATTTATTGAAGTCCAGAGATGGTGGATGCTATAGCCGAGGGACCAGTGACCGCACTGGTTGGGGCCTTCTGTTTGGGGCACTTGTATAAAAACCCATTCATCTGCCCCCACCCCACCAGTGCACATGCTGTTTGCATTGTAACGTGGTATTGTTCCTAATCTGTGTCACTATAAATGGCCTTGGGAAGGGGCAGGGACTGAAGAGGAATGGGGAGTGATCAGAGAGGAAAGGATAATCCTCTTCCAAATCCTGCCTGGTGTGGAGAAGGTAGCCCAGTAGCAAAACCTTAAAATGTACACAAAGGAGGAAATGCTGCCGCAGAGACTGGATTGATTCCCTCCCCACCTTTCAGACTTTCCATGGGACTGGAGCCTGAATAGGGGTCTGATTGCTCCTTTTTCCTCCTCTCCTCCTGATTACCAAGTGAGATTTCCTGGGTATACTGTATGCTAAATGGCAGAATAGGCCTGCCACTTGCTTCAATTATTCCTCTTTTAACTGCTGAGGGAAGAGCAATTTTTTAAAAAAAACTCTCCCACCCCCTATAACATCTCTGCCTCCTTTAAAGAAATAAGACCCTTCTTGCACGTCCCCCCTTCAGCAAGGCAAGAGCAGCCTTTTCCATTTGCAGACACTGTATACCAGCTGCAGGCTGCAAAGAGGGTGGGCAATTGGTAATGCTTTGGTCCAGATTCCGCAAGGTTGAGGGTCAGGCAGGCATTTTGCCAGGAGCCTTGGAGTGGCATGGTGAACTTACATTTGCATTTGGTAATGAGATATCACGGGCCCAACGCTGGGGGCTAATTATTTTCAAGACCCCTATCTCCCTTTGCAGGCTGCTCCAGAAAGATGGTTTCTAATTCCTGGGGCAGCTGCCCATCAGCTGGGTCCTCTCCTTCACAGGGCAGAAGAGGTGGGGTGTGGGTTGCAAGCTGTGCTTGGGGGATGGGACCAATGTACCCCTCCTCCTGTTACCCTGTAATCACCTTGTAGATCCAGAGTAGTGACACTCCAGAGTCAGAAGTGGAGTGAGGCAGGCTTTGGGGGCAGGGCTCTGAGGGCTGGTTGCCCTTTCTTAGACAAAATAATAATATTATTACATTGCTATTGTTGATACCATTATGTGCCTGACATTGTAGATGCTTTTTATATTCCTTGGCTCATCTAATTTTTGCAAGACTCCTATGAGATTGATATTATTAACCAGCTCCACTTTACAGATGAGGAAAAGTGCAGAGCAGAGTGATTTGGAACTTGAAAAAAGTTTAGCAGAGCAGTTTAGAAAATGGCTGCTGGAGTGAAAATGAACAAATTTGGGTCTGTCTACTTACATGTTGTGTGTCTTTTGAGACAGGTTTTGAAGTTTCAGTATCTTGTTAACAATAAGAATAACAGCTAACTATCACAGAGCCCTTTCCCCAGGCCCACCTGGTTTTAACTACATTAGCTCTTGTAACCCTACAGCCACTCTTGACATACTATGATTATTCTCCTTTTGTAGATAAGGAAACCGGAGGGACAAGAGGTTAAATAACTTATCCAGGATCACACGGGTAACAAGGGGAAAAGCTGGGATTTGTATCTGGGCAGCTTGGCTTTAGAGCTTGACCATTGGGGTATCTCACAGCTCAGTATGGTAGGGATGATGGAGTTGTTGAGAACCTTAAATGAGATAAAAAGTATACAGCTATCTGCATAGTCTCTAGGGAAGAGCAAGTTCTGACACTGGGCTGTTAGTCTCCTGGCCTGTGTAAGAACAAACTGTGCATTAATTTGGTTTCACAGAAGATCTGATGCTCCCCTACCTCCTCGCCCTATCTCTACCATTTTTCTTTACCCCAGTTTGAAAAATGGCAGAGATAAGTGGAGGGGAATTTCAGAAATGTTTAGAATCCAATTTCATTGCCATTTGTTCCTGCCTAAGAGTGTGGGGTTGCTGACAATGGCTGTGATGGTTGGATGGTATTTAGAGCCCTCTGGCTGAAAATGTGATTTTCTGGCCCCTCATTAGCCTATGGGGCAGATGATACGGGTGCAGTCGGCCTTAGCACTCCACTGCATAAGTAAGATGGACCCTGAACTTGTGGTAGGGGGTGCTGTCTGCTTGGTAGGTGTGTCTGGGAGCTGAGAGCCCAGACCCCCAATGGAGCATTTTACTTCTGTTCATAGGCTTCTTCATGAGCACAAGGGGCCTTATCTCATTGTGAGATGGAGCATTGCCTCCCTGGATGCAGGCGATAAGCAAAATGTCAAGCTCCTGGTGCAGGAGGTTATCAGTCTGGCCTGTCTCAGGAGCCTTGTTCCTCCCAGCCAGAGAGAATAGGAAAGAGAATGAAATGAATGAATATGAGTACAGTATTTGATTCCCAGCCTCAAGACCCTGGTTTTCAGTGAAGTGACTGGGATTGGACCCAGGTGGAACACAGCTAACCCACACTGGAGCATCGCGGCTGGGCAGGAGGGCCTCTTCAGACCTGCCTTTGTTTCCCAGGTACCAGCAGGTGCCCAGCACCTCACTCGGGGTTGGTGGTAAAAGACGGCACTGCTGGATTCCTCTAACAGACTCCTTCTATGTCTCCTGCTGCCTTCTGCTCCTCTCCACACGTAACAAAACCCACTTCCTTTCTCTGTTTCTTCTTTTCTTTCTTTCTTTCTTTCTTTCTTTCTTTCTTTCTTTCTTTCTTTCTTTCTTTCTTTCTTTCTTTTTTTTTTGTGTGTGTGTGTGCGTGTGTGTGAGGGGGAGATGATTACAGAGGTGGATTTGCCGTGAAACTAAACCTTTCATATAGCCTCACTGGCACAGGCCCCTTCCAAGGCCTCATACATCATTTTGTATTTACAACTTTGTTTTTTCTCTTAAGAAGTTCCCCCGATTATCATAAGCTTCAGACCCCACCGCTCTGTGGATCCACCTCTGTTTAGAAGACTTGTTGCTGTCGGGTGACAGCAATGTGGCTCTGGGTGCCTATGTAGTTTTCCTCCAACCAACGACCCTTCATCACAGACACATTTTCCACTTCCTAACTGACAAGGGTGGAGGGGGCGTGGCTGGGGAGTGTTGGAGGGTGGAGGGCATAGAGTAGTATCATTTGGGAAGGAGTGGTGGGAAAAGGAGACATCTAGGATATCCTGTGAGTAAAGGGAGGGAATGTTTGGAAATATTTGCTGTGGATTTAAAGGAGCAGGCTGGGATTTCCCCCGCTGAAGTTGGGCTGTGGTTTGCTATGGCTGGTTGGAAGGCCGTGTTATAGGTGGCAGGCCGGGGCTGGCAGAGGAGAAGGGCAAAGCACAGCTCTGCAGGCCTGTCTCCGTCATCTGTTTGGGAACTGACATTGCCAGTGGGTTGTCCTTATTGCTGTTGTTCTCCTGAAATGGATGTCTTTGGGTGACCTATTTAATAGCAATGTGGGGCCCATTTAAATGTGTCATCATCTGTATCTGCTCTCAGACCTCGCCTGCTAGCCGCAGTGTTCCTAAATAATGTATTTTCCAAGGTCGTGCTGTGATTTTTTTTTTTTTTTTGTTTGTTTTTTTTTGAACCCTGAAACCAGTACCAGTGGCTTTTAAAAACAAATTGACCTCATATTTGTCCAGTAAAACTACCCAGTTCCACTCTGTGACCAAACTTCACTTTGTATCGAGTTTTAGAAACTGAATGTTTTCACATCTGTTGGAGAAAACCACTGCACAATGCAAAGGTGTGCAAGGGCCTACGGAAGCTGGAGATGGGAGACAGGCAGGGATGTGAACTGTGGGCAAGGTGAAGCTCTGGTTCAAGTTTTCCAGCTGGGAAGTGCATTTAGGATCCTTTTTTGAGATTCTTACTTAAGTGTCTTTGTGGCTACAAAAATGACTCTGGGGAGCTTTTCCTTCGCGTTTCTGGATGAGATTCTATTCATCTTATCCTTTCTTTACTTTTTTTGGCTTTAATCTGCCAGTTTGGTTCTCCTGAAGTCGTTCCATTCGCCAGTGTAAAGTCCTTAGAAGATAGTCTCAGCAGTGCTGGGGTGGTGGGCAACATGAGGACAGGAGTCTCCACGGTGGCAGGCATTCCTCTCCTCCAGGTGTGACTGGAAGTGTATTGCCTGCAGCCCTGGAGAATAGAATAAATATATAGTTTATTTACTCAATAAGTTGCTCTCAAATATAAATGATTATCCCACTTGTGAGGAGGGATAGGCTGGAAAGCAAAGCTGAAAGAATTTGTGATCCAAATAGTGGGGAAGGTGTTGGTTAGGCTGGGAAGGCACCAGACGCATTTTCCTTCTTCCTCTTCATTCTCTGGGGCTTCTTTCCTCTGCAGGACCCTGTAGCTTGCATGGTCAGCTTCAAAGGGTAAAAGGCAGGGGGGAGAGTGGGCTTGGAGAGTGCTGAGATCCTTGAGATACACGAAAGACTGATCCTCCCATGGTATATTTGTCCAATCTAGATAGGTAAAAATGAGGCTGGAGTTTAGGCAGAGGTGATGTGCAATTGCACGATGTGCTGGGAGCCCCTGCTTAGTTTTAAGGAGCCACAGTGAAATTTCAGGGGCTGGAGGAGAAATCTGAGGGATGCAGAGCAGATCCTGGGATGCTCATAGAGGATGCCGAGATGCTGACGTTGCCTTCTAGCTTTGGCTTTGCTCCATGTAATACACTAGAAATCAAGGTATGTTTTAAAGAATCATGGGATGATAAGTTTAAAGGGGACTTTAGAAGTCATTGGGTCTAACTACTCATTCTTATCCTCTTCTCCAGTATATAAAATGACCTCCAAAAAAAGAAGAAAAAAAAACAAAACCTAGTCAACTGCATTGATGGGAGCTTGATGCTTTTCAGAGCAGCCTAATGTGTCTCTGATCAAAGCTGAGAGTAAGGGAGTTCTTCCCTGCATCAGTCCCAGCCACTTTCTCATTGGCCCTCATTCTATTTAAAGACATTTGATCTTTGTAATGGGCTATGTGTGTGCAGAGAACAGGTGGCTGGGTCCTCACAGTGCTGAATGAGGCTTTGTGGGAATTAACCCTTGTGTTAGGGTGAAATTCATAAGCGATTCTCTAATATGGCAGTAGCAGTACACACACCACTGAGTTATTTAGAATTAACTGCTTGTGATTAATCTTAAACAATGTGGGAGGGATTGGTGTGGGAAGACATTTGATGTGAGCAGGTGATTCATGCTTCAGTCATTTTGCTCTTGGGGAGCTGGCCCTGTGAGGGATTTATGGTTACCCCCATCCCTGGCTCTATTGTCTGGGCCTCATTTCATCCCCCATACGATGTCTCATCTTCCTCCATACCCAGCTAGGTTTTTAGCCTCTCTGAATTTCCAAGGAGACCTCTGGAAACCTCAAATTGCTCTGCAGTAAGTTGGGAAGTTCTAGAATGCAATGGAGTGAGGAAAAGGGGATTGGATTGGATTTGCTTGACTAGCCCATTCTGGTAGCCGTGGTCGGAGATGCCGACAGGAAGGAAGATTTTGCTAAAAGCCTAGCTGAATGGGTTTTTTTTTTTTTTTTTTTAAAGGGTTTGAGATGAAGCAGTATTGAGTAGCTGCTTCTGGAGACTGGCCTTGGAAGCACGTGTCTTTATCAGAGAATGCTTCCTACTCTGCCAGGTTGCCCTGAACATCTCGTGTTTTTGGCACTGCTGGGCACAAATCTCCCAGGGAGAGGGTTTAGACAGGGCTAGAAGATGTTGCTCCTACATTGGCATAGACTGGAAACCTGCCAAGAAAATTCCTTCCTGCACCCTAAAGGGGATGAGGCGAGCCCTGGCTCTCAGCCACCTCCCTGTTGACAATCATTTTACTGATATAGCCACAAAGAAAATCTCATAATTTTGTGCTATAAGATAGCACAAAGAGCAAAGTCCACAGACTTCATTTGGAGTCCAAGCCTTGAAATGTAACCAGAGTCACCAACTTCCACCCGTGTTCTTTCTCTGTCCAGCCGGGCTTTGTGGACCATACGCATGAGCTGGGACATAGGCGTGACCATCGGACACCGTCGTGTGGTCCTTGTTACATGAACAGAGGATGGTTGGGTTTTAGCTGCTGCAGAAACTTTTCTGTTTGCTCATCCTGATTCTGCATTTTCAGTCTTGTTAATGCAGATTGGGGCTATTTTTTCCTTGTGTAGAATATATAACCAGGGATTACATTTTAATGTGTCTCTTGGCTCCCTTTAGCTTTCCCATCTTCAGTGCAAGTTGCAATTACTCAGATGGATTTTCTGGTTCCTGTTGCAGGCCGTGTGCATGGGGAGGTCCTCTCTTTGGGAATTATAAGACATGAAACCAATGAGGGGGGCTCCATTTCCCATTGTTAGTTAATGCACATACAGGCTTGTGTACTAAATGTCACATTTCCGACAAAAACCAAGTATTCAATAAATGTGTGTTGACTTAAAGCACACTGTGCGTGTATTCATGTTTTATTATGTGTACATATGTGTCTGTGTTTGTATATGCGTGTACAAATGCTTACCAATGTGTGGCAGATATATGCAGGTTTCCAGGAATATGAGCACAATAATGTCTTATTGAATAAACTAATCAATGAAACCAGGTAGCACTTGGACCACGCCGGCCACCCTTGGAAAAGCCTTCTCTTTTTTCTCTTTTAAGGTGAGGTAGTGGTGTGTTTTTTGTGAGGCAGTTTTTTGTCGAATCTGCATGAAGCTTATACATATTCCACTTGGTTTGGTCTAGTTGAGGATGAACTAGAAAGGTTTGTCTGTTTACAAAACAATGATTTCCTGTAATAATTATAGGTAGCAGCCAGCCTGGGACTATGTCGGTGCTTGTGGAATGGCTGTTTGAGGCAGGCGCATTGTTGTCACTGATGATGGAGAGGCCCCAGGAGCTCTTGTGAATTCCCTGGAGAAGGCAAGGCTCACTGGGGAAAGGATAATTGTCCTCAGATATCAGAAGTACAGCCATGTAAAGGAGAGAGTAGATACCCAGGCGGGAGAGTGGAAGGAATCAGAGCTATAGAGGAAAACTTCTCGAATGGCTAGAGCTGCTGGACCAAGCCGTATCCCCAGAAGGAGTATAGCAGGTGTTATGGTGAAGCTGTCAGGACTGTGTGCCAGCCTGTGCATGCCTTCAGACCAAGGACACCATGGTTTGGGGCAGGAGGATGAGTGGGTCTTGGTAACCAGGCCCATCCTCACGTTAGATCATGTACATCCTCTGTCTTTTAGGGGGACTGGGAGGGTTATTCTCTAGATCAGTGGCTCTCCCGAATGGGGTGCAGGCAAGACTATTCTTCGGGGATATAGGAAGGAAATAAAACACACTGCTAAAGTATATATGTAAGTTACTTATACATAAACATGTATCTATTCGGAGACAGTAATAAAATTCTTGGGGATTTTTTAAGTAAGGATTGAAGGCAATTGATCAACACTCAGTTTCACCTCTCTGTCTCTCTCTAACTAGTTATTGTTGCTCATGGATTCTTGTGACATTCCTTCACCTCCAGGGCTTGCATTTTCAGGTCAGGGTTGTCCAGGGTGGTCCAGCTGCCAGTAGGTGTGTGCTGGGCTCCTGTACCTTGTCTTCAGCCCTGTGTGATGGTCTTGGCTCTGGAAGGCTCCATGGGAAAGTACTCCAGTCACACGTCCTCCTTCTATGGTCTCGCTGTGTTTATGATTACTAACACTATGCTAGAGCTGTGTTAAGCATAAAAATCACTAGGGCAACTTTGGGTTGTGTAAGACGACAAAGTCTTTGAAATATCTTCAAACTGTGGTGAAGCAGCCCTTGACATATGATCATCCATTTGTTGGAGTATGCCATCTGTTTATTGGAATAAGCTTATCTGTCTGACATTCACTGAGTGAGTGTCTGTAACGTACCCATGTGATCCCTGCCCTTGACCCCATATGATCTAATTGGGAAGCCTGTTGGGCAAAGAGGCTAACACCCATCAGGGTTGCTGTAATAATAGGTAGGATTTTTGTAGAGTTGCTGGAAAGGGAGTGTTTTTACTCCTCTTGGGGGTGTATGTGTGTGTATGCATGTGCTTGGAGTGAGAATCAGAGGACTTGTCACAGAGGAAGTTCTTGGGCAGGACTTGGAAGCTTTAACTGGGAGATGGGGAGGAGAGGGTTTCCAGGGCATCTCCATGAGACAGAAGATTTCTCTTCTTAGTAGTTTTCAGGAGTTAATGGGGCTGGACTGAAAGTTTGAGGCCGATGGGAGTATAATGAGAGAAGTTAAGGAGGGAGGGTCTTAAAATCTTTGTAAGAATTTTAGACATTTTTTATTTTTCCTACAATTGGGAGCCACTAATTTTGTTTTAGTTAAGTAGAGACACAGTCAGATTTGAATTTTATAGGAAGGGGCAGTTTAAAGGATGGTTGCAATTGGAAAGTATAAGCAGGGAGTTATTGTGTGGTTGTGGTGAGAGAAAAGTCAGTCTTGGAGGAGTAGGGTTGAAGGTGGGAGGATTACAAAGATGTCAAGGAGAGAAACTCAGTAATTACACAGGTGCTGACACTTTATTTTGGACTTAGACAACCTGGCTCTGCTACATACTTGCTATACAAACATGAGCAAAGGGCCTCACTTCTCTCTGTTCCAATTTTACCATCTGTGAAGTGGGGATGTTAATAGTGTGCACCTCTTAGGATTGTTATGAGGCTTGAAGGAGATGCTGCATGTAGGGTGCTTACAACAATGCTTGGCACTTGGCCAGTGCTCAGTGAATGTCGCCATTATTACTATGGACAAGAGAAAGATGGAGCTTTGATAGCATGCCCTTCTGCTTGTAGGGATGTAGGACAGGAAGGGTGGGGGATGAGCAAGTTTGGGTGAGAGTGGGATAATAATAAATTTGTATTGTCCATATCTAGGCCTTATCAGAGCTTGGGGCAGGTGGGTATAATAGTTGGCACTAAGACACAGGATGAGGCCGGGCTGTTGCTACAGGGAGTGGGGAAGGCTTGGACACAGATGAAGTTGTCCAGGGAAGGAGTATGGTTCAGAGGGAAAGAAGCCTAAACTCAGAATTTTTGGGAGCCTTGATATTTAAGATTGTGGAGGAAAAGGAATCCACTAGATAGAGACTACAGCAGATGGCCAGAAATGTAAGGAAACTAGGAGTGAAGGAAAGTTCTTTAAAATTCTTCAGTGGTGAATAAATGAAAAAGTGCTCATTCCTCACCTGGTTGAAGTTGGGGCATGCATTTGAATGTAATAAATGTGCATAAATAATTACATCATTTCGTTTCAAAAATTATTTACATGGGCTTTCTAGTGGGGTCTGTTCATTTGAGAACATCTCTACCAATAGAACCTTAAATCTCCTATATAGGGGTGAACCTGAGGGCTTTAGATGTTTTGCATGTGATGGAGTTTCTGACTCTTAGAACATCAGGATCCCACGAGAAGCAGGGTCACAAAGCTCTGAAAGAAACAAAACCAGAAAAATGAAGAGACTGGCCCAAGATCAACAGATTGGTATTCTGATTTGATTCTCATGCTTCTTTGAAACCGTGTGAGTCAAACACAAAATGCTTTGGCTAAGTTTTTCGTGGGGTCAGGCACTGAACTCTCAGAGATACCAGTGCTGAAGCTCAGTTCAAAGCCACACATTGTCTCCTGGGACTCAAGGATTGAGATTCCTCTAAGTGTGGTCCCAATAGGCTGGAAGAGCAAGATGGCGCACTCCAGGGATGCTGGAAGCCCTGCTTGACTAGCAATATATAAGGGCTGGTAATTAATTCATTCGTGGTTTCTTTGTCTCTGCCCAGGGGTGGGGTGCTTGGAAAGAAGGCAAAATACTTCAAGAAAATTGAGGCCCTGCTCTGGCTGCCTGTGTGGTGCCTTGTTCTGAACTCTCTGGGGCTGGGGCTGGGGGCTGAGTCTCTGCTCTGAATGCTTGCTTGGCATCAGTTTTCCAGGAATTTCAGGACACAGGAATTTTCATCCAGCTGTGTTGTGTGTTGCTGTTCAGCAATCTGAAGTTGCTTATCTAGCGTAAGTCAGAATGGGGAGCCTAGGGAGGAGGAGGGAACGCCTTTGCTTTTCTAAGCAGCAGAAATTGAGGCGTTAGGGGCCCAGCCGGCATGCAGTGAGACCCAAGAAATGGAGCCTTCGTGGACATGCATGCTTATGTGAATTTCCTTATTGAAACCTGGTGGTGTTATTAGAAAGGCACCCCTTTCTTTTTTTTTTTTTTTTTTTTTTTTTTTACAAGTCTATTTTATTTTTTCCAATTTAATTTAATTTTTTTTTAATAATTTTTTTCTTTTTTATTTTTTTTTATTATAGATAAAAATATGCACCATAGATGTGGCCCAACCCATCACCCTCCCTCCATCCAAACCTCCCCCCTCCCTTCCCCTTCCTCGGTCCTTTCCTCATAGTCTTGTGGTATAGTTGGGTTATAGCCTTCATGTGAAAGCTATAGTTTAGCTTCATAGTAGGGCTGAGTACATTGGATACTTTTTCTTCCATTCCTGAGATACTTTGCTAAGGAGAATATGTTCCAGCTCC
>CAUYPK010056117.1:0-59163 GCA_963574355.1 Loris lydekkerianus | reverse complement strand
TAAGCCGCTGCTGTACCAATAAAATTTGAGGCTCGATCAGACTGTTGTCCTGCCTCCATTTCTCGCGCCCCTTGTCCGATCTCATTTCTCTAGGTGATCTCTTCGGCTCCCTGTTGTTGTCCCGCGGGTCGGGACAGCCAGGTATCGTGGTGGGTGTCTGTATTCCCAGCCTCTCAGGAGGTTGAGGCAAGAGGATCACTTGAGTCCAAGTGTTTGAGGTTGTTACCAAGGGTGACAAAGTGGCTCAGTGTGTAGGGCTCCAGCCCCATATACCGAGGGTGGCAGGTTCAAACCCAGCTCCAGCCAAACTGCAATAAAAAATAGCCAGGCGTTGTGGCGGGCGCCTGTAGTCCCCCCTACTTGGGAGGCTGAGGCAAGAGAATGGCTTAAGCCCAGGAGTTGGAAGTTGCTGTGAGCTGTGACATCACTGCACTCTACTGAGGCGAGAGAGTGAGACTCTGTCTCTAAATAAATAAATAAAATAAAAGTAGCTTCACAAATTCTTTGCTACTCCTCCCTCCTCCCTTTCCATCTAATTCCCTCTTTGTTAGTATAGTCTGAACTTGGCAAGCTGCTTCTGTTGAACACAGCAGAAGATGCAGCTCCTATCTCTCTCTCCTTCCGCCTTCCTGCCCCCTCACTTATGTGGGAGGCCAGCTGCCTGGTCTTGGGCAGCCCTATGAAGTGGCCTCCTGCCAGCAGTCACTGAACTTGGAAGCAGATTCTCTGGCCCCTTCACAACCTCAGTCCCAGCCAACATCTTCATTGTAACCTCATGAAAGACCCTGAGCCAGAATGACCCAGCTCGAGTACAGTTTCTTGAGCCTCAGAAACTGTGAAATAATAAGCATTTGTTGTTTTAGGCAAGTGAATTTTGAGATAATTTGTTGCACTAATACCAGGCTCAACTCAAACCTATAAATGCCTTTCCTGACCAACATGGATTTTCTCCTTTCTGTTTCCCCAGAGCGTTTTACATGTGACTACTGCAATACTTACAGAAACAATATTCGTGTGTTTATTTCCCTTGCAAAATCATGAGCACTAGAGAGTGGACTATTCAAGGCCTCTTATAATTGCTAAGCTAAAAATTAATGTTTTCCCTATGTGTCATACAGTGTTCCAAGCCTTTGGCAAATATCCCATTTAATCCTCATAAAAACTCTAGGAGATATATTATTATTATCGCCCCCATTTTACAGAAGAGGAATCTGAGGTCAAGTTATAGAGAAGCTGAGTAACTTATCCAAGGTCACATAGCTAGTAAATATTGCTGAATTAAAGAATGAATTTTTTACAAGCAGGATCATATTTTATTCACCTTAGAATCTCTTCTTGTGCTTAGCCCCATATGCAATTGAGACTCAAATATTGAATAAGTCACCATCCAGTAATAAAACTGGCCTACTTTTTCCAAAATAAAGTCTCAGAAACCCTGATTATAAATAATTTATGTTGTGGATAATTCCCTGGATGTAATTCTTTTCCTTTATTGAGAATAAGTGGTATAGTACACATGTGTTGTGAGGACACTAACAATAAACTTTGGAAGAGTTTTACCTTTCTCTACTTATCTCCCCCAATAAACACTTGATGAGAAATAAAGTGTGTTGATAGTCTGATTACGTAAGACATTTATAAAAAAGATTTTTATAAAATTTACTAAATTTGGTTCATGATTCTGTTAAATAAAAATTATAAGAGATATTGTTTTGGAATAAACTCCTACATTAAAGCCCTAACAGACAAGACTGGAAATCAAAAGAGTCATCCCTGCTTAAGTTCTCTGTCACCAAACCTAAACTGCTATCTGACCATTTGATAAATCAGGAGAGAGTCATGAAAACAGCCAATCTCCCAAATGGGTTAGTTTCAATCAGCATGATAATAAACCTCCTTGCTTGGTTTTCTTTTCTTTCTTTCTCTCTCTGTGTGTGTATGTGTGTGTGAGAGAGAGAGAGATAGAGAGAGAGGGTAGAGAGAGAGAGACAGACATACATGTTCTCACTCTAGCCAAGGGTATCATCACAGCTCACGGCAACCTCAAACTCCTGGGCTCCAGCAATCCTTCTGCCTCAGCTTCCTGAGTAGCTAGGACTGCAGGTGTGCATAACCACGCCTGGCTAATTCTAATTTTTCTATTTTTTGCAGCAACAGGGTCTTGCTCTTGTTCCATCTGGTCTCAAACTCCTGGGCTCAAGCAAAGCTCCAGCCTCCACCTCTGGAAGTGCTGGGATTACAGGTGTGATCCACTGCACCAGCCCCCTATTTTTTTGGTTTGTTTTTTAGGAGATGGAGATGTTATGTTCCCCAGGCTAGCCTCAAAGTCTTGGGCTGAAGGCATCCTCCAGTGTAGCTGGAACTCTAAGAATGTGCCTCTGTTTTAATCCTCAACCTGAAGTAAGCTGATACCAACCAATCAGCTATTGTTCCTTTGTTCTTTGTCCCGCCTTCACAGGAAAGTAACTTTGAAACCAGCCGTCCGCTTTTTTCAGTCCCTCCCTATCTAGGCAGACAACCTCTCCGCTGAGCTTTTTGAGACACTTCTATGGAATAAAACGTTACCTGACCCTAGAATCACAATAAAGAGATGTTTAAACTAAATTTGTTATAACTTCGTCCTTTAACGAGCTGAAACCGTTCTCAAAAAGAGTAAAATAATATTGTTGTTTTCATGGGGTATTTTTCCACCCAACCCAAAATAAAACAAAATGTTTCTACTGAAGGCTTATCAGACACAAATTTCAAGTAGGTGGTTGCTATTTAATTTCTGTGGCTCCTCTTAATAAATATGAAACCAACAATCCCTCCTGGTGAGAATTTTCTAAACGTGAGAAACCCAAAGCCAGTTCACATTCAGAGCTGGACAAAGTCTGCAAACAGCGAATGTTCCTTATTTTAGAATTTTTGATGTTTTTGGAACACTCTCTCCTCACTTATAGCTCTTTATATTATTTTGGTGAATGGGGACTCCTTTTCTTTCAATGTCTTTTCTTTTTAGACAGAGTCTCACTCTGTTTATTGCCCAGGCTAGAGTGCTGTGGGGTCAGCTTAGCTCAGAGCACCTCAAACTGCTGGGTTCAAGCGAGGCTCCTGCCTCAGCCTCCTGAGTAGCTGGGTCTACAGGTGTAGTCCACAACACCCAGCTAATTTTTCTATTTTTTAGTAGAGACAGGATCTCACTCTTGCTCAGGCTGGTCTTGAACCCCTGACATCAAGTGGTCCTCCTGCCTTGGCCTCCCAGTTGCCTTGGTCAACCTGTAAACTGGGATTACAGTTTGAGCCACCACACCCTGCCCTCTGGATGTCTTCACAATTAGTCTGGGAGGTTTACTCTTAAGCTCTGCTGCAGTAGAGCAGTTAGGAGCTGTTACAGAATCCCTAAGTGTAGGCAGATGGCAAATAAGTGATTAAAAGGACAGTAAATCATTTCCTCTGTTGCTGCAGGCTTTCATATTTCTCCTACATGATAGTATCTTCATAAATTGTCTGGTGGGAATATTACATAAACATTCCATTTAGGACAAAGGAGACTAGAAATTTCTGTCATTAAACATTAAATAACCTTGCCTTCTTTAGTCGTAACAATGTAAACTGTGCATTTCCAATTTTATTTTTTGAAAGAGCTCATGACAGCAAGCCACGTGTTCATCACCTTACCTCCCTTCGGTAGCCCTGCGTTTCTGAAGGGGTCTCACTTTACACTTCCTGAGCCTGAGGCTTTTTTACCCCACCACTTCATATCTGAATCTAGGCATGTTTTATTTCCAGGCTTAATATTACAGTCCTGAAATAAAACAAGTCTAAAACTCTTTTCCAGTAAAAGTCAACTCTTTAAACACACAAATTATAACTACATTTAAAATACATATATATTTGTTCTAAGATTAAAGGTATGCCAAAAATAACCATAAGGTGACTATTTTTGTTCTAAAATGTAATGCAAGCCAGAAATATCTCCAGCAGGAGGCAGTAGAGAGCAGTGGCGGAAAGCACACTGTATTTTGGAGTAGGTCAAGCTAGGTTTGAATCTTGGCTGGGCCTCTTTAAATTGACCAGACTTGGGGAGTTACTTTATTTACAGTTTATCTTCTGGAAAATGAGGACAATAAAAATACCAATTATATAGGAGTGCTGTGGAAATAAAAATAAAAGAATGCAATGAAAGTACTTGGTATAATGCCTGGTACATAGTGAGTCATCATTATGTATTAGTTGTTATTCTCAAATACCAATGTAGAATGGTAGTCTAATTTTACTTCTTAGGGTAAATGGACACATTTCTAAAAATATAAATTCCTTAACAATACATGGATATTAATGTTCCCTTTATATATCTTATTTTCTCAGATTTCATAAACTTTTCCCTTTTTATAACTACTGTTCATTGTAAAAGCAATTTAAACAACATTACAGTTATTAAGATAAAAGTCATGTTGAGGCTCAGTGCCTGTAGCTCAAGCAGCTAAGGTGCCAGCCATATACACCAGAGCTGGTGGGTTCAAATCCAACCCAGGCCTGCCAAACAATGACAACTACAACCAAAAAATAGCGGTGCTTTGTGGTGGGTGCCTGTAGTCCCAGCTACTTGGGAGGCTGAGGCAAGAGAATCGCTAAAGCGCAGGAGTTGGAGGTTGCTGTGAGCTGTGATGCCACAGCACTCTACTCAGGGTGACAGCTTGAGGCTCTGTCTCAAAAAAAAAAAAAGTGATGTTGAGTTAAACTAAGGTCTTAAAAATTAAATAGTTAAGAACAAGAAGGTCCATATTTTTTGTTAAGGTAACTGGAACTACCCTTACTTGCCTATTAATTACTTATAATTATATTTATAGTATTATAGATTAAACTGTCATTGGCAATCTCACAGACAGTAAGGCAGTTTTAATAAACCTAAACTTCAAAAAGGGTAAGTATATAATTAAATGGAAGCTCTTAACAACTCCTGGTTACATTTTAATTGCCAAGCAATTTGGCAAATGGGTATTCTTCAAAAGCCATAAAAATGTAAATACTGTTGGACCCAGCAATAACCCAAAAGAGTTTATACATGAAGATTTAATTGAGTCCTTTATTTTATTTTTTGAGTAACAGCTTTATTAATACACGCATATAATTCACATACCACACAATTAATAGTTAATCCATTTAGTGTACAGTTCAATGGCATTTAGTACAAGTTGAGTATCCTTAATCCAAAACTCCAAAATGCTTCAAAATCCAAAACTTTCTGAGTGATAACATGGCGCTCAAAGAAAATGCTCATTGGAGTATTTGGATTTTCAGATTGGGAATGCTCAAACCAGTAAGCATATATTGCAAATATTCCAAAACCCCCCAAAATTCTAAAATCTAAAACACTACTGATCCCAAGCATTTCAGATAAGGGATACTCTTGAGTATGGAGTTGTGCAACCATCATCACTATCAATCTTAGAACATTTTCCTCACCTGAAAAAGAAATAGGATGACTTGGGCAGTGCCTGTAGCTCAGTGAGTAGGGCACCGGGCCCCATATATTGAGGGTGGTAGGTTCAAACCTGGCCTGGTCAAACTGCAACAAAAAATAGCCAGGCATTGTGGTAGGCGCCTATAGTCCCAGCTACTTGGGAGGCTGAGGTGAGAGAATCGCCTAAGCCCAAGAGCTGGAGGTTGCTGTGAGCTGTGTGCACTCTACAAAGAGTGACAAAGTGAGACTCTGTCTCTAAAAAAAAAAAAAGTGAGAAAAAAAAAAAAGAAATCAGATGCCCTATAGCAGGGGTCCTCAAACTGCGGCCCCCCGGGTCACCTGAGGAGGTGTGATTGTATTTGTTCCCATTTTGGTTTTTTACTTCAAAATAAGATATGTGCAGTGTGCATAGGAATTTGTTCATAGTTTTTTTTTTTTTTTAAACTATAGTCCAGCCTTCCAACGGTCTGAGGGACAGTGAACTGGCCCCCTGTTTAAAAAGTTTGAGGACCCCTGCCTTATAGTATCAGCCCCCAAACCCACGCCCACTGCCAGCCCTGAGCAATCACTAACCTACTTTGTCACTACAGATTTGACTATTCTGGATGGTCATGTAAATGAAATCTTACATGTGGTCTTTTGTCACTAGCTTCTTTCACTTAGTGTAATGTTTTCTTTTTGAGACAGAGTCTCAAACTGTCACCCTGGGTAGAGTGCGTGACATCATAGCTCACAGCAACTACCAACTCTTGGGCTCAAGTGATCCTCTTTCAGTTTTTCTGGTTTTTTATTTTGTATTTTTTTGCGGTTTGTGGCATGGGCTGGGTTTGAACCTGGCACCTCCGGCATATGGGGGCAACGCCCTACTCCTTTGAGCCACAGGCGCCGCTCCCCACCTTTTTTTTTTTTTTTGAGACATTCTCACTACATCACCATCGGTAGGAATCACAGCTCACAGCAACCTCAAACTCTAGGGTTTAAGCGATTCTCTTGCCTCTGCCTCCCAAGTAGTTGGGACTACAGGTGCCCGCCACAGTGCTCGGCTATTTTTTTGTTGCAGTTGTCACTGTTTAGCAGACCCGGGCTGGAACCCGCCTGCTTCAGTGTTTGTGGTCAGTGCCCTAACCAATGAGCTAGGGCACCAAGCCCAGTTTTTCTACTCTTAGTAGAGACAGGGTCTTGCCTTTGCTCAGGCTGGTCTGGAACTTGTGAGCTCAAGAAATCCACCCGCCTTGGCCTCCTGCAGTGCTAGGATTACAGGCTAACCTAATGTTTTCAAAGGTCATCCACATATTAGTGCTTTCTCTTCATGGCTGCGTAAGATCCCACTGTATAGATCCATCCCATTTGGCCTATGCATTCATCAGTTGATGGACATTTGGGCAGTTCCACCTTTTGGCTATTATGAATAATGCTGGTGTGACATTTGTGTACAAGTTTTTAGTAGAGATATATATTTTTTCATTTCTCTTGGGTATATAGTGCCTAGGAGTGGAATTTGTATTATTATTATTATATGTATTTTTTGAGACAGAGTCTCACTATGTTGCCCTTGGTAGAGTGCCCTGGCTTCACAGCTCACAGTAACCTCAAACTCTTGGGCTTAAGTGATTCTCTTGCCTTAGCCTTCCAAGTAGCTGGTACCCACGACAACGCCTGACTATTTTTTGTTGCAGTTGCCATTGTTGCTTTAGCAGGCCCAGCCTGGGTCCAACCCGCCAGCCTCGGTGTATGTGGCTGGTGCCAAGCTGGAATTTATATTATTCTTATAGGAATAAAAATTAGAAGCAATTTCATGGTTCAACAATGGAATTGTTATACTCTTAACACTATTATGCAGAAATGCTACAATTTCAAAAGTAGTATGTAGAAAAATGTTGGCTATATTGAATGAAGACCATGTAGTAATACTGAGAAAGGTTACATGGAGTGAAAACCCACTTCACATGCATCTGGGGCTTCCTGTTCCCTACTGTCCTACAAAATCTGTCCCCTGCCTTCCCTCTGGCCTCAGCTCACTCTCCTGCAGTTGTCTGAGGGCCAGCCTGTTTTCAGAGGTTTTCATAATGTCTCACCTTCGAAGTCTTTGCACACACTGCTTCTGCTCCTATCATTCTTTGCCCAGTGATTTCAAATCTCATCTTAAATGTCACTTCTTCATTAAAACCTTCTCTGATATCCCAAACTAGGCTAGAGGTGTTTCCATAGCAGCCTGTAATTTTCCATCTTAATGCTTTTGATACTGGCAATTGTTTATTCAGTCAGTAATCAAATATTTAGTCTTTTACATGCAGAGATACAGGGTGATAGAAACATGCAAGACCCCTTCCTGCCTTCGGTGACCTACATCCTAGGGAAGAGATACATGCACAATAAACAAATCACTGTCCTGGGTGATTTTAGACAGTGATAATTAGCTCAATGGCTAGTCTCTGCTTGGACTGTAAACTCCATGAAGGCAGGAGCTATTTCCGTCTTGGTTTCTCCCCGTTTGCTAGAGTGTGACCGCTGACTACCCTCCAAACATTTTTTTTGCTCACTGTGAAACCAGGCACATAAAGGCAAGAAATGGAAAAAACAAACGAGACTACTATAAACAAATGAGTCTGAGCCCCAGCCCCCTTTCTCTTTCAAAACTTTCTATAATACATACTTTTAAACAATTAAAAGATGAACAAAAAATTTTACCATTTGGACTAACAGAACAGCAAACAAAACACGTTTCTGTCACCTCACAATAGTATAATAAACCTACTCTGAAATCCTCAGATGTGTTAAGCGCATAGAATTCCCCTGGCGCGTTACCAAGCAGGTTCCCGGCCATCCGCAGGTCTGCTTTAAAATGACGTTTTAACCACCCAGGATATGATTCCCACCAATTTTCCGATTTTTAAAATGCTTTAGAATCTCCCTCTACTTACACGACCTGGAGCGAAAAAACCCGCAATTCTATTTAGATGTCAACGGTAAGAAGAGAACACAAGCTTTTTCGCCAGGTCAACAAAGAATCGAAGGTCTCTACACAATAGATCACCAGCTCCTTCACAACAAATCCTTCTACAAGCCCTGTAGACACGCTAGGCTGGCTAAAACCAGGTAGCTCAAGGTCTGGCCGGAGGAGCAGATCGCTAGAGCCCTGCCCCCAGGCGCAGCGCCCAGCTGCGTCCGTCTTCCAGGGGCGCATGCGCAGCGTACTCTCCAGGCACCGCACGCCTCTTCCAGCCACCAAGGGGCTCTTACGTCACCAAGAGGTGAAGCAAACCGTCCGCCTCTGCAAGGAAAATGAGTCCACACATCTTTGGCTTTTCTTAGACCACAATGTTTTCCCTCCTTCCACCCCAGTACCAAAGATTTCTACAGCCCGTCTCCATGAGCCCAGCATTTGGGAGGATATCTCTGTACGTTTGTTGGACCTCGAAGCTGGGGGAAATAAAAAGGGGGAGGAGGGCACTCCAGCTCAGTGTTGTTTACAAGGGACGAGAGCCTAGGATCGGTCCGCGAGGGCGGAGCCGAGGAGACCGGCACTTCTTCTTCCCTTCCCCTCCCTCCCCAGCCTTCCCAGCGAGCGGACGCGGCAGCGCCTCTGTCTCGCTTTTTCTTATTTTTTCCCCCTTTCCCTTTCTTTTTTTCCCCCTTTCCCTCCTTCTTTTCCTTTCACCATTTCCCCTAGGAGGCGCGTCCCCCGGGCAGGGGCAGAGCCGGTCTCACCCCCCGCCTCTCCCCGGCCCCCGCCGCCCTATGGCGAGAGGGAGCCCCCTCCCCACCCGGGCTCGAGCGGCTGCGGTCGGAGGAGCAGCACCGGCGGTGGCGGCGGCGGCCTGAGGCCTGGGGTCATCATGGAACTAATTCGCTGATTGACTCAGCGGCTGCAGCCGTGCGTCCGGCTCGAGCGCCAGCGCCTGCGACCCCCGTCCGGTTCCCCTCTTCTCCTTCCTCGGTCCGCCCCGTCCTCGTCCGCGCGCCCCGCCGCCGCGTAGAGGAGAATGAGGCGGTAGCGGGTCGCCGGATGACCCCGCGTCACCACTGTGAGGCCTACAGCTCTGCGGGGGAGGAGGAGGAGGAGGAGGAAGAGGAGGAGAAGGTGAGGGGGCCGGGGGCTCGGCGCGGTGTCCCCTCCTCAGCGCGCGCCGCCGGGCTGGAAGCGCCCGGGGTCGCGCGCTGCGCGCTCGTCCCCTCCGCGGGAGACCTAGGGGACGCGCCCCCTCCCTCCCGGTCCTTTCCTGCCAGAAACCTCCCGGCTCCTGCCCAGTTTGCAGACGGCCGCGTCTGTTCTTTTCAGGCCGATTTTCCCGTCGGCGAGTAACTTTTTGGTAGCAGCGGCCAGTCACCACCTCTGCGCTGCGCGCGGTCGCCTTCGCGAGCTGTGTTAATACACAAAGAGGAGGACACACCCACCCCAGACGTGGCCGCTCCCGCTGGGCTGCGGCAGCGGGGCAGTTCCCAGCGACGCTGGGGGGCCCGGCGGGCGTTATCGTGGGCGGGGGGCTGCGCCCGGAAGGGCACATAAGTAGCGCAATTCTGAGGGGCGGGCCGGGCGCCCCTGCTGGGTGGGGGGCTCCGCGGAATCCTTTTAGCTGTCCCCGAGTAGTGGGCGGTGTGGGGAGGGGGGTGGGATGGGTGCAGGCCCTGAAGAGCTCTGAATGTCCAGGTGACATGTTTAGATTTGGTTCTGTACGTGCAGAGCCACCCAACTTTGGAGCAGCAGAGCGCCACGAGTAACAGCGCCGCTGGCTGGGCTGATCGTCTGCCAGGCACTCTGTTAAGTGGGTTCCGTGGCATTTAGGAGGGGCGTCACTTTACAGACATGGAAACTGAGGTTCCGCACGGGTGGGTAATTTTCCCCTTAGGTAACACGGAATCCCCGGTCCGGAATTCAGTCTGATCGTGCGCCGTGTGGCCTGGACAAAGTTTGTTGAAAGGACAACAGTGTTATCTGCTTCTGGCTTTTCCAGGTCGCTTGTGGCAGATGAAATCGAAACGAACCGGCATATAAATTAGGAAAGAATTGGACAAAGTTTAGATGGTATTCTGGGACTTGAAGGATGAGAGATTTTGAGCTCCTGGACTGGGAGAAGTTTTTTCTCTTTTTGCAGTTTTTGGCCGGGGCTGGGTTTGAACCCGCCACCTCTGGCATATGGGGCTGGTGCCCTACTCCTTTGAGCCACAGGCGCCAACCTGGGAGAAGTTTCTTAATCCTGATGAAGGGCAGAGTAATAGAACCAGCTTTTGTTGGGAAGGTGCACTAGAGATGATGTGCTGTTACAGATACGAGTTGAAAGGGTGGTGTGGCATGCTGGTAGGTTAGAATGGCAATCTAGAATGTCGCTTTAGATCGGAAGCCAAGAGTATGTTCATGTTGTATTGATGATATAAAATATTAAAGATGAGCATTCATCGTCTTGTGTATGTTTCTTCATCTATAAAATGGGTTTACTAATACAACTTCATAAGGTGGGGTGAAGATTACATGAATTAATATGGCGTGGCACTCTGGACGATAGCTGGGAAATAGTAAGCTCTCAATGCTTTTACCTGTTAAATGCTTAACAGGTGTCAGCTGTTGTATTTAGTAGGCATAGTGCTAATTTCTGCATATTGCTTGCTGTCAAGAAACTTGTCTTTAGTAGGAAAGATAGGTCTACAAATTTTCATAGTGCAGCTGAAGGTAAAAGTAGAATTTTGTCCAAGTACAGATGCAGGAAGGTGGGCACAACTGTTATCCCAGAGAGTCCTGTTCACAGACTGATGGCAGTTTTAAGAAGGAGAGTGTGAGCTACAGGACAGTTCAAGTTGAAAGAACAGTGTGTGGAAAGGCAGGGAGATTGGGAAAGAGCACACTGTTTTTGAACTAGAAGTACCTGTATTTTGTTCCTGCTGGTGTATAAAGTCAAGAACATGAAATTTTGTATGATCACATTAAATCTTTCCTTTCAGAAGAGGAACTAAGATCCAGCAATCAGTACCAGCACAGGATTATTAATACAGTTGGCATGATGATGATGATAAATACAATAATTATGTGTTAATAAGGTTGTTTATATTGTTATACCCAGCACAGTGCAGCATTTTTACTTCGAAGAGCAGGAGGCCCTGTATGTATATCTGTAATATAGCAGTTTATGCTGTACAATAAGTATTTTATAAACTGTTAACTCTCAGACATCATGCTATTTGATAAGCATGGAGAAAGGAGTAAAGAAGCACTTGAGAAATGGGAGGAGAAATATGAAACTATCAAAATTAGATGTATGTGGAATATGCCAATCAGTCTTTGTTTTTTAGTTCCTAGAGACTTCTCTAAAGAAGCATCAAAAGTTCTGGATGTGACCAACAGTGAGCATACAAGAACAAAATAGAACTGTACAGTTGTGTTACTAAAACAATTGTGGCTGGGTGTGGTGGCTCACCCTATAATCCTAGCACTCTGGGAGACTGAGGCAAGTTGACTGCTTGAGCTCACAAGTTCAAGACCAGCCTGAGTAAAAAGCATGACCCCATCTCTACTAAAAATAGAAAAACAGCCTGTGGCTCAGTGAGTAGGGCACCAGCCCCATACACTGAGGGTGGTGGGTTCAAACCTGGCCCCGGCCAAACTGCAACAACAAAATAGCTGGGCATTGTGGCGGGCACTGTAGTCCCAGCTACTTGGGAGGCTGAGGCAAGAGAATTGCCCGGCTAGTTTTTTGTTGCAGTTGTCATTGTTTAGCAGGCCTGGGTGAGGTTGGAACCCGCCTGCCTTGGTATATGTGGTCGGCACCCTAACCACAGAGCTATGGGTGCTGAACCAAATTCCTGTGTTTTAAATACTGAGTTATAGCATCTAAATGTTTGAAGGTCTTACTAAGGGCCTTATTTGTGGGAGATTGAACAGAAATCCTTTGAACCTGGTCTTACTCCTCTTAACATGATTTTTTTTTTAAATTAAGTCATATACATAGATCATGATTTTTTTATTTTTTTATTTATTTTTTTTTTTGGCAGTTTATTTTTTTTGGCATGGGCTGGGTTTGAACCCGCCACCTCTGGTATATGGGGCCAGCGCCCTACTCCTTTGAGCCATGGGTGCATGACAGCAGCCTTCAAACATGGGAAGGATTGGCTTGTGAAAGAGAGATTAGATATTGTGGGTTTGTTTTGTTTTGGGGTTGCATGTTTTTGTTTTGAACCCCAGTGGCTGAAACTGGAACCATTGATTGCATCCATGTTTTATCAAAGTACTATTCTGTGGGCACAGTGAATAGTGAAAAGATGATATTGACTTCAAAGGGATTTATAATTGGTTGGGGAGAAAGCCACTTTTTTTCTTTTTTTTTTTTTAAGAGACAGAGTCTCACTTTGTTGCCCTTGGTAGAGCCCTGTGGCGTCGCAGCTCATAGCAACCTCCAGCTCTTGGGTTTAGGTGATTCTCTTGCCTCAGCCTCCCAAGTAGCTGGGACTACAGGTGCCCGCCACAATGCCCGGCTATTTTTTTCTTGCAGTTTGGCCGGGGTGGGGTTTGAATCCGCCCCCGTGGGTATGTGGGGCATACCTACTCACTACTTAACCTACTCACTAAGTCACAGGCGCCGCTGGAGAAAGCCACTTTCAGAGGAGGGAGAAATCACATGATTAGGGGATCATGAGTTCTTGGAAGAAACTACCTTTAAGATGGGTCTTTTAGGATAGATGTTTCTTTTCCTTTTCTAAGTTATTTACCTTTTGTCATCTTAATATGAAAATACTTAAATTATAGAAAATTTATAAAACCTCAGGAGTAAAGACAGAAAAATAGTCATAATCCTGTTAACCAAAAGTGTGTAGTAAATTAAATAGCAAGTAGGTAGCACATGTTGACATGATCAATAGGAAAGAGGGTAATAGCTAGAGGGGGGTAGAATGTGAAAGTTGAAGACGTTTGTTATTTTTGTTTCCTCAGATTTTTAATTGTCAAAGATTTGCAACTTCTTGTGTTTTTAATGAAGAAAAAAATTAGAAGCCCTTATCTGATTAGGTTTTTAAGAGGAGTGTTTGGATCGTCTATGACTTTAGTTTTAGTGGCAGAGTCTCTCTTGTCCAGTCTGGAGCGCAGTGGCGCAGTTACAGCTAACAATAACTTTGAACTCCTTAGATCAGGTAATCCTAAGTAGCTAGGACTACATGTGCTAGCCGCCCTGCCTAGCTAATTTTTTAAATTTTGGGTAGAGATAGGGGTCTCATTATGTTGTCCAAGCTGGCCTCAGGTGATCCTCCCAAAGTGGCTGATGTGGAAGGGTCAACAACTACTTGTAATTGCTAGTATAAAAAGCCAGTGACAAAAATTTTTGATAGTTTGACACAGTAATATTTTTTGATCAGAGCCCAAAGATTCTATCAGTTATATGGGCTTGTTTTTCTCTTTCTAACTGAATTTCAGACGTGAGAATGTTTTAGATAGCTAATTATTACTGTAATATTTTAATATACAATATTTTAAAGACCTATAAAATCCTATACTGCCTCATAACATTCTTATTTTTGTTCTGTATTGCTTAATAAGTACTAACATAATGTGATACTTATTCTATAATTAAACAAACATATTTGATTTTATAGGTAGCTACATCAAGCTGGGTGGCAGGCAGATCCAAAGGATATCATGAAGTTTCCAGGACCTTTGGAAAACCAGAGATTGTCTTTCCTGTTGGAAAAGGCAATTACTAGGGAAGCCCAGATGTGGAAGGTGAATGTGCCGAAAATGCCTACAAATCAGGTAATGATTTCTCTATTTAGATAGGAAAGTTTTATTAGAAATTAGTGTTATTGCCATATATTTGAGTATCTTGGTACTGCTTTGGAGAAATATGTACCATTAAAGGATATACTCTGTTTGGGGGAACATCCTGTTTCTTTCTGAAAAAAGAATTAACTTTTTTTTTTTGAGACAGTCTTACTTAGTCACCTCTAGCAGAGAACTGTGGCATCTCAGCTCACAGCGACCTCAAACTCTTGGGCTTAAGTGATTCTCTTGCCTCAGCCTCCCAAGTAGCTGGGACTACAGGCGCCTTCCACAGTGCCTGGCTATTTTTTGGCTGTAGTTGTCATTGTTGTTTGGCAGGTCCAGGCTGGATTTGAACCTGCCAGCTTCTGTGTCTGTGGCTGGTGCCCTAGTCGCTGAGCTACAGGCACTGAACCTTAACTTTTTGTTTACATGTTACATTTTGTTGTTACCCGAGTTACAGCTTTAGGAAGATAAGTTTGTTCTCTTTCGTTATAGCCTAATACAGTAGTAAGCTTTCCTTTTTATTTTATTTTTGCTAATCGTATCTGCTGTAGCATTCCAGTTTTAGTACATGCACTACTATGTGAACACATAAGCCTTCTTAATTTTAGATATATAGTTAGCTACAGAGGCTGAACATCTTCACACCATTGTCTTTAGTGAACCAAAAAATTGCTCTTCCTTTCATTAAAATTTATAAAGAGTTCAAGCAAGCGGTTCAGGTAATACCAATGTTGGAGTCAGCTGTAGTCAGCTGACCTCTCCATAACTGTTGGTTATATGCCTTTTGTTTTAGAAATTTTTATACCTTTATTGTGTAATTACAGTTTTGTTTTTGTTTTTTTACAAATAATTATGAAGCTTATCGGTTTCCAAAAGTTCACAGTAGGCTCAGCACCTGTGGCTCAAGCAGCTAAGGCCCCAGCCACATACACTTGAGCTGGTGGGTTCAAATTCAGCCTGGGCCTGCCAAACAGCAATGATAGCTGCAACCAAAGAATAGCCAGGCTTGTGGCTGGCGCCTGTAATCCCAGCTACTTGGAGCTTGCTGTGAGCTATGATGGCACAGCACTCTACCCAGGGTGACAGCTTGAGGCTCTGTCTCAAAAAAAGAAATGTTCACTGTATAAGATGTCTTTTATATGTCTTATACATATTTTTAATTCCTAGTACTTAATGATTGAGGTAGAAAATAGTGGCCAAGAAATTTTTTATATGCATGAATGAATAAGTGAAAAATACTTCAGTTTCTCCTGTGGTGTTTTAGGTTATGATAGTTTGCAGTATTACAATGTGGTGATTTGGGAGTTTCCCTGAAAGGGTAGGGTTATGACATTTTTGTTTACTGCCATGAAATAGGTGCACAGTAAGTAAACATTTGTTCATTCAGGTACCTTACTGTGTTCTTGGCATTTGTAGAAAAGTTCTTTTATGTAATAGTATTTTCAAATTCATGTTCATTTTATAAAAATATTTGGGGAAAAAATTGATAACTAGTCAAAGTGACACACTTTCAGATATTCTCAATTTATTTTGCTCAAGTGCTTTTGATTTACAAAGATAAAACCCTGCCACAAACTGTTTACATAAAAATAATTTTTATTAGAATTTTAGAACTCTAAGGAATCTTAAAGGCCATCTAATTATGTGGTTTCCAAAAACAGAGTCTGGAACCACTAGACTAATAGGTGTATCAAAATCAATCAGGAGGCATCCTTAAAAATAGATTCCAGGCCCCATTCCCACACCTTTTGGGCTTTTGGTGGCAGCTTTGGATATTTGTATTTTTTAGAAGTTTCATACTGATATTGATAAGTGGTGGTTTTGGGAATGAGAGATCTAGTCTTAACTGCACAGTAAGATAAAAGTTTTCCCTGTAACATCTCTGGTAATTGGTGTTTCTTTCTCTATCTTTTTAGTGTTTTTCCCCTAAATTATGACATTTCAGATGTCATCAATAATGAGCAGTAACATGAGATTATTACTTAACTTTATTTAGGCTTGATAATTTTATTAATTTAGCCCTAAACTGTTTTTGTTTTGGCATTGGTGTCGTGTTAATTGTCTTATGTTACACTTTTTCATTAGCTCTTGTTTTTATCTCTACTTCTAACTAATTTTCCTTGTAGGTATATGCTTTAGTTTTTTACTTACATGAAGTGTTTTGTATTCCTAGTAAATTTAAAATTTTTGGTTGGGCCCATTTATTTAGCTTTAAAATCATAATTGTTATCTAACACGTTTGATTTCTGTCATTTTGGTACCATCTATGTATCTGGTGAATCAGTGAGTTTTTTACCTCCCCTTCCAGGTTGGGATTTTTCTTCCTTGAAAGTAAACAGTTTCTTGAAAAATAATATACAGAAAAAAGCACAGATAATGTGTACAACTCTATAATTTCACAAAGAAGCACTTGAATAACTATCACATTACCAGAACTTCAGAGGCCTCATCTTGTTCTTCCTCATAGCTACTACCACCATCCCCTCTCCACCAAGAAACCATTCTGATACCACAGATGAGGTTTTTCTGGTTTTGAATTTCATGTATATATGGAATCGTAGGATAAGTACTGTCCTTTTTAGGTGGTCAGTTTTCTTTTTTTTGAGATTCATCTGTGTTCATGTAATTTATTTATTCTCATTGCTGTCTGTTAATTCCATCATATGACTTTATCTGGTCTGTTGCTGGCCATTAGAGTTGTTTTCTTGTGCGTTTCCGTTGATGAATATGTTTGTTTCCATTTATTTCTACGGGAAGAATTGCTGGAGTGTATATTATCACTGTGGGTTTTAATTTTGCATTTCCCTGATAGCTAATGAAGTTGGGCAGCTTTTCATATGCTTACTGGCCATTAGGTTTCTTTTTTTGGTGATATGTCTGTTCAATTGTCTTTTTGTTATTTTTAATTCCTTTTTTGCTAACTATATATGTCACAGATATTTTCTGTTCTGTGACTTGCATTTTCACTCCGTTTGTGTTGGCCTTTGAGAAATAAAAGTTCTTAATTTTTTTTCCTTTTAGCTTGGTCCTTTTATAGAAATGTTTGCCTAATTTATGATAATGAAGGTATTCTTTTGGGTTTCCTTCTGGAAACGTTATCTTTCACGTCTACATTCCAGTGGAATTGATTTTTTCTTTTGGTATGATGTGAAGTAGGAATCAACCATTTTTCTCTATATGGGTAACTAGCACCATTTATTAAAAAGGAATGTACTTTTGTCATAAATTGAGTAGATCACCATGTACGTGAATGTATGAGGGGCTGATTCTTATTTCTCATCATTGGTCTGTTTGCCTCTTTTTGAGTTAATGCCACACTGTCTGAATTATTATAATAATGTAATAAGTCTTTGATGGTATAATCCTTACTTGAGATTATTTTGGCTATTCTTAGCCCTTGCCCCTCTTTTAAAATATACATGTCAAGGGTGGCACCTGTGGCTCAGTAAGTTGGGTGGTGGCCCCATATACCAGAGGTGGAGGGTTTGAACCTGGCCCCATCCAAAAACTGCCAAAAAAAAACATGTCAATTGAAAACAAATTGTGGAGGTTTTAGTTTTATTGAATGTATAGGTCGATTTGGGAAGAATTTACATTTTTACAATTTAAATCTTCCAATTTGTGAACATAGTATATTTCTTTTCTTTCTTTCTTTTTTTTGGAGACAGAGTTTTACTCTTGCCCGGGCTAGAGTGCCATGGCATTAGCTTGGGTTACAGTAACGTCAAACTTACGGGTTCAGGTGATCCTCCTACCTTAGCCTCTCGGGGAGCTGGGACTATAGGCATGCACCACCACACCCTGCTAATTTTTTTGTTTTTAGTAGAGACAGGGTCCTGTGGGGTCTTATTCTTGCTCAGGCTGGTGTTGAACTCCTAAGCTCAAGGGATCCTCCCACCTCTGCCTCCTTGAGTGCTAGGATTACATGTGTGAACCACTGTACCTGGCCTTTATTTCTCTGTTTTTAAAGTAGTCTTCAAGTTTCTTTTTATAATGTTTGGTAGTTAAGGCTTATTTCTGGACATTTGGGTGTTATTGATGCTATTATAAATAATATTTAAAAATTTTTATTTATTTTGAGATAGAGTCTGACTTTGATGCCCTTGGTAGAGTGATCTACCAAGTATCATAGCTCACAGCAACTGCAAACTCTTGGGCTCAAGCACTCTTACCTCAGCCTCCCAAGTAGCTGGGGTATAGATACCCACCACAATGCCTGGCTATTTTTAGAGATAGGCTCTCTCTTGCTCAGGCTGCTCTCTTAACTCCTGAGCTCAAGCTATGCACCTGCCTTAGCCTCCCAGAGTGCTTCAATTATGGATGTGAGCCACTATGTTTGGCCTAATTTTTATTTTTTATATATTTGTTTCTATAGTGCTAGTATGTAGAAATTGATTTTCATATATTGACCTACTAAATAAACTTATTTATAGTTTGTAGAGTCTTTTGAATTTTCTGTATGTTATTCACAGTCATGTCAACTGTGAATAGCTGTGGTTTTCATTTTTCACTCTATGTATACTTTGTATTTTTTTGTTTTAGAATGTAGGGCCTCCAGAACAATGTTTAATAAAAATTATAATAGTAGGCATCCTTGTCTGTGCTTCAGTTTGAAGGGAAAGCTTTCAGTATTTCGGCATTAAGTATAATATTTGGTATGTATTTTTTAGACAGTTTTTATCAGATTAAAATTCTTTTTTTGCCTTAATTTGCTAAGAGATTTTTCATAAATAAGTGTTGACTTTTTGTATATCACTTCCTGTTAATATTTTGATTTGGATTTTTGCCTCTGTGTTGTGGGTGAGATTGGTCTGTAGTGCCTTTGTAGATTTTCATAATAAAGTTATTCCAGCTTTGCAAAACGAGAAGTGTTCTTGCTTTTATTAATTTTCTCAATTTGTTTAGATAGGTATTTCTTTCTTTAGTGTTTGAAGATAATTGTGGAAGTCCCTGGGGCCCTACAGATTTATTTGTGGGAAAGTATTTAATAATTGATCCAATGTCTTTGGTAAATATAAAACTAATCAAGTGTTCATTTACTTCTTTTTCCAATTTTGGTAAATTGTTTTTCAAGGAATTTATTCATCTAAATTGTTAAATTATTTGTGTGAAGTTGTTTATATCGTCTTTTTAACATCTAAAGGGTTCATACAGATCTTTTTTTCCATTTCTGAGTTTATTTATGCTTTTTCTTGATCATTTTTCTTCTTTTTTTTTTTTTTTGAGACAGAGTCTCACTTTGTTGCCCTCAGTAGAGTTCAGTGGCATCATAGCTCACAGCAACTCAAACTCTTGGGCTTAAGTGATTCTCTTGCCTCAGCCTTCTAAATAGCTGGGAATACAGGTGCCCACCACAACGCTCTGTTATTTTTAGAGATAGGGTCTCACTCTTGCTCAGGCTTGTCTCAAACCCATGAGCTCAGGCAATTCATGTATCTCGGCCTCCCAGAGTGCTGGGATTATAGGCGAGAGCTACTGTGCTGGGTCTTTTTTTTTTTTTTTTTAATCCTTTTTGCTAAAGATTTGTTGACAAGTATTTTAATTCTGTTGCTTTTTCCCTATTGTATGTTTTCTTTATAAAATTTTGGTTCTTTTAAAAATTATTTACTTTTCTACTTTGTGTAATTTACTGCTCTTTTTCTTGAGATAGATAGGTAAATGATTTTCTACCTTTACATCTTTTAAATATGCATAAATTTTCCTCTAAGCATAGTTGACCACCCACATCTAATCTGTTGGTACATTTGTGCACTTAGTTCTTAGTCTCAGTTATGATATTTTTTAGCTTGAGAATTTCCCTTTGGATTTTCTGTCTTTTTTTTTTTTTTTAGGACAGTCACCATGTCACCCTGGGTAGAGTGCTGTGATGTCACAGCTCACAGAAACCTCAAACTCTTGAGCTTAAGTGATTCTCTTGCCTCAGCCTCCCAAGTAACCGGGACTATAGGCGCCCGCCACAACACCCAGCTATTTTTTGTTGCAGTTGTCGTTGTTTAGCAGGCCCCGGGCTGGGTTCGAACCCACCACCTTCAGTGTATGTGGCTGGTGCTGTAACCACTGTGTTATGGGCACCGAGCCATCCTTTGGATTTTTCTTTCTTACATAAGGCTTCATTTTTTCTAGTGAAATTCATCTTTTCATTTATTTTCTTTGTATTAGGTTTTTTTTTCTGATAAAGATCTAGATATATTTTTCTCCTTTTTATTTTGTTCACTTTTTTGATAATGTTTGATTCAGTAATGTTGGATTTATTGCTGAACATTATGTATGAAAAATTGTAGAGACTCTAGATGATCATCCTCTTTTCATAGAGGGTTCATTCTTCTCTCTGCTGGGCATAATGGGTGGTGGACTAAGCACTTTACTCCAAGGAGGGACTGAGTTGCAGTTGGGTATGGCTTTCTCACCTCTGATTTACACTGGTTCCTAAAGGAGAGCCAATGGTTACAACTGAGAGCTTGTAGTGTTAACTAAGACCTCTTATTTCTGAGAGGTGTTGAACTGTCCCCTAAATTCATGTTGGTTTTCATTCTTTCTTTTTTTTGATACAGATCATTAGATGTCACTTTGTCGCCCTCAGTAGAGTGCTTTGGCGTCATAGCTCACAGCAACCTCACAGCTCCGAGTCCTAAGGAGCTGGGACTACAGGCACTCACCACCGTGTCCGGCTATTTTTAGAGATGAGGTCTCGCTCTGGCTCAGGTTGATCTCGAACCTGTGAGCTCAGGCAATCCACCCACCTCGGCTTCCCAAGTGCTAGGATTACAGGCGTAAGCCACCTGGCCCGGTCCTTCAGGGGGGTTTCTGCTTAGCTTCTTAGGTCCCCGTCCTATCCACCTTCAGAATTTTATTCAGAAATATCAAGGGCAAAATGAGCTAGTTGTCACTTGCAGATCTCTGACTTTACCCCTCTCAAGTAGGTTCTTGGCTCCTCAAATCTCCAAATTTTGTCTCTAGCCCTATAAGATCCTAAAAGTTCTGTTGGACTCAACTGTAGTCTCTTGCCCTAGACTCCATCCTAGGATGGAATAGGAAAAGCAGTTACAGAATGTTGACTTATTACCACCATCTTATTACCTCCTCTGTAAAATCTTGGCTTCTTCTCCAAGGTTGTCCTAGCAGTTCTGGTACCTTTAAAAACAGGTAGTTGTTTATAGCTTGCCTACTTATTCTTAGGGATAGTGTATGTTAGCTCTCCTACCTGCTTCATGATGGCCATAAATTTAATTTTAAAAATAATGTTGCACATAACAGGTATGGCAAGAGATAGAGGAGCACAGGAAGATACTAGTTTGAATTATCAGTAAAAGAGGTGGGCAATGAGCATTGAAACAGCTCTCGAAGGATATAAGGCAGGTGAAATAGAAAAGGACGTGTGTTCCAACTAGAAGGAACAATATGAACGGAGGAGCAATAGTGTAAAATAACATAGCACAAGAAAGAATCATAAATATAAATTATTTTACCAGTATGAAGTTTAAGACAAAGTGGTGGAAGATGTGTGAGGCTGAAGATAAGTCATAGCCTTTCTGTGCTGTACCTGGAAGATTGTACCCAGTCTTTTAGGTAATGTTAAACTTCTTTGAAAAGAGTTTTAAGCTAGGGAGGATTTGTGTTTTACTAAAGAGACTAGTAGCATGTAAAATATACCAATAATACGTAGTATAATATGTAGCCTGTGTTAATCCATTATACATTCTCTTTGGTATTATTTGTGCAACCAAATTTCTGAAATCTCTTAACCTTATTGAGCAATTCATATGAGGAAAAAGTTTCCTTGATGAAATCAAGAATTACTATTTGGGGGGTACACTCTCTCCTGTTCTTTCATTCTTTATTTTAGATAAATGGAATTGCTTAGGCACAGAACTAACTCTTTGTAACACTATAATATGCATATTCAGTATATGTTTGAATTAGATTTGGAAAAGTCATCTTAGACTAAGTATTACTTCACTTAGAGTGGGTCTTCTCAGACTGTTACCTTGGGGGCTTGTTATTGCTTGTTTTGGCTAGTGATGGTGACTGGCTGTGGAGGGAATGCTTTCTTGGTCCTATTCTAAAATTTGAATATAAGGTATGTTAAAGTTCAAAAATACTGTGATAGACGGTGCCTCTGGCTCAAAGGAGTAGGGCACTGGCCCCATATACCGGAGTTGGCGGGTTCAAACCCAGCCCGGGCCAAAAACTGCAAAAAAAAAAAAAAAAAAAATACTGTTATGATCTTTCATGACTAACTGTATAATGTTTAAAAGAAGTATTCATCTATATTATTGGTATATAATTTGTATTTTTTGACATTAGACAGTCAGGTAGTTTAGAGGTGTGAAGGGAAAAGAAAACTAGTGTTTGATTGTCTTTTGTATTTTGTATGTGAGCTTTACATTTAGTTACCGTATGATGACAGCATAATCTCCATGTAACTGTGTTCCCTTCTGTTACATGCTGTCTTGTGTGATTCTTAATTACACTTACATGTTTGTGTTCCTTGTTTCAGGCCACATCAAATAATGACTTCAATGTAATCTATCTCTTAGAGAGATTTTTTCTTCTGTATCTCAGAATTAGTGGTATTCTTGTTTCTCATGGCTACTCTAGAAATTATTGTTCTTTTCAAATCCCCCAAAGCCTCTCCAGTTTCATCAATTCTATCACCACCTTTTTTTGTGTGAATTTACTTTCTTGTTTGTTTGTTTGGCTGGCTTACTTAACATTACTTTTCCTTATTTTGGCATTTTATATAAAAGTTCATTTTGGGCTCCTCCGTCACTGCTACCTCCTCTTTTGGCAGCAAAAAAAAAAAAAAAAAAAATAGTTCATCTTGGTAGGATTTAATTTCATGACTGCCTTCACCGTGATTCCCAGTCACCTTTCTGGACCCTAGTCCAGAAGAAGATCTTAAAGTAGCACTTCAGGGCTCTATGGAAATACAGGATATTATAGAACTAATGAACTAGTGCTAGGAGTTGCTTGATCTCAGTCCTAAATGTAAGTCTGTGACTGCTTCCTCCTGCTTCCTAGAGAAGTCATAGTTCCACACAGTGATGTTTGCTGTCTTTTTTCAGACTCTAGAGTGAGAGGGAGGATTCATCTCCTGGCTTTAATAGCCTGACTCCAGTTTCCTCTGTCATATTGGACAGTAAAGTGTATAGGATATGTAGGTCACTACGTAAGTTTCAAGACAGACTATGTTATGGTCTGTTTCACTTCCCAAAAACACAGTTGGCGGCATACTTTGTGATTCACCTGTGCAAGTTTCAACTTGCTGGGCTTATTGGTATTGCTGGAAGGGCTTCATTTTTTCTGTCCATGTGGATTTTACATTTCTCAATTTTTTGTGTATCCTAAGACTTTTGTAATGACCCAGTATAAATTCTCTTGCTACTCTGCACCCAGAACCCATCAAGCTCATATCTTTAGTCACATGAACTGTCTGAAGTTCTTGTTCCCTTTTTGACTCATAAAATGTATTCTTTTCTCCCACCATGTTTTTATTTGCAAGTGTGAGGACCTTAACTACAAGTTATTGCCTTTAGGTTGCCATCATTTCTATCTTGCAGAGTAAAGTTCACAGGCTTAAAAAGGTATCTTTTTTTTTTTTTTTCTTGCACCACAAATAATACCCCCTTCCTTTACTTTTTAGGTGTTTTTTTTTTTTTTTTTTTTTTTAATTTAATTTATTTATTTAGTTGCAGTTTGGCAGGTGCTGGGTTTGAACCCTCCACCTTCGGTATATGGGGCCGGCGCCCTGCTCACTGAGCCACAGGCACTGCCCAACTTTTTAGGTTTTAAGGTACAAGTTAGTTGTCTTGTGCTCACTTCCGCAGCACATATACAAGTTAGTTGTCTTTTCTGAGAAGCTTTCACTTTACCGGGCCACTTGCCTTTCTGGGTGTGCTCCCTAGAAACCTGTGTATGTATCTGTTTAATGCTTACAATGTTTTATTGACATTTTCTGATTGTCTCCTTACCGTAAAGACTTTCAGTTTTGGAGCTTAGACAGGGATTTTCCTTTTTCATTCACCAGCTTAATAGTGAGATATTAATTTAAGAGATTGTAAATTATGTTTATCTTATTTTCTTGTTAGTATTTCTTATGCATTGTAGTGTCATTCTTTATTTGGCAAAGGGAGTTGACTAGATAGAATAGTGTGCATGTAAGGCAGTTAACCTTTAAAAACATCTAAACATGAGTTTAGAGCTAGATGGAAAAATATATCAGCATGATTTGGCAAATGCAAAAGAACACTTTGTCTTGCCGAAGCTAAAAAGTAAAATGATAGGAAGTGAAAAAAGAATTAAGAGCAAAAGAGAGATTATCAGTTATAGTAGCAGAGATTATAAAAGTCAAAGGAGAAAAATCAACTACGATACCTGTTGGAGGAGATATGTTGCTGTGTACATCCCTTTAACTTTAGTGCCTCTTAATGCATCTTTGTATGATGAAAGAATTAATTTCATGAAGTTGACCCTTAGTATTCAGGAAGCAGATTTAAGCTATAGGCTCTGCTTAATAAGGAGTGAGATAAGTAAGTACATTCCTACACTGCATAATGGCAGTTTGGTCAATGATGGACCACAGTTCAGACCCGTACGATTATAACAGAGCTGAAAATTTCATATCACCATAGTCACTGTGATGTTACAATGGATTATTTGTGTTCATGGGAATGTTGCTGTTGCAGTGTTCAACACCACTTGCAGGATGACTGTTAATTATATATAATATATAGTTTTAAATAGCTAAGAGGAGGATACATAATGAGACGTCATCTTTTAAAAAGAAAAACAAAAAGAGTTAATTGTAAACAACTTCAGAGAAATCCTTCAGGAGGTATTCCTGGAAGTCATTGTGATAGGAGATGACAGCTCCATGCATGTTACTGCCTTTAAAGACCTTCCAGTAGGTCAAGAAATGAAGGTAGAAGACAGAGATATTGATTATTCTGACCCTGTGGGCCAAGGCTGTTGTGTATGTTTTTGTCTTAGTCTTTAACAAAAAAAATTGTAGAAGTTAAAAAAAAAAAAAAAAAAATAGAAAAAGCTTATAGAATCAGGATATAAAGAAATATTTTTGTATAGCTGTACAATGTGTTTGTGGGTTTTTTGAGACAGAGTCTTATTCTGTCACCCTGAGTAGAAGGCCATGGTGTCACAGCTTACAGCACCTTCAAACTCTTGGACTCAAGTGAGCCTCCTGCCTCAGCTCCTATGTAGCTGGGACTACAGGGGCCCTCCACAGTGCCCAGCTAATGTGTTTGTGTTTTAAGCTAAGTGTTACTACAAAACAGCCAAAAAGTTATAAGTTAAGGTTAATTTATTATTGAAGAAAGAAATGAAAAGAAATAAATTTAGTATCACCCAAGTGTATGTTGTTTTTAAAATCTGTGTGGAGGAATGTCCTAGGCCTTCACATTCACTCACTCACTCCTCCCCCCCCCTTCCCGCCGAGCAACCTTCAGTCCTGCAAGTTCCATCCATGTGTCATGTACAGGTGCATCATTTTTATCTTTTATACTATACTGTTACTGTACCTTTACTGTACCTTTTCTATGTTTAGATATACAAGTACCATCGTGTTGTAATTATCTATTAGTACTCAGTACAGTAACATACATACAGGTTTATAGGTTAGGAACAATAGCCAATACCATATAGCCTAAGTGTGCAGTTGGCTATACTGTCCAGGTTTAAGTGCACTCTATGTTCATGAAATGATGAAATCATCTAACACATCTTCCTGTCATCAAGGACTCATGACTGTAATAGATTTTTGAAGAAATTTCCATCAAAAATGGTTATGATGGTAAAGATTGCAGTGCTTGAAATCACTTATATTGGAACCCTCACTCATTAGTACTCACTAATCATAGTCATTTCTGTACTTTGTTGTGTTTGCCTAGCAGATAATCCTCTAGAGGATCTGTTTAATTTGACTTTAGTAGATTACTAGTTTTTTTAAAATTATGTCTCTGAAACTCAAGACATAAATACCGGGTAGGATGTGGAGAAAAGGGAACCCTTTTACACTATTGGTAATGAAGGTAAATTAGTACAACCACTGTGGAGAACAGGATGGATCTTCCTTAAAAATCTAAAAATAGAACTCCTGTGTGATCTACTAATCCTGCTTCTAGATATACTACCCCCAAAAAGAGAAATTAGTGTATCATAAAGATATCTGTACCTCCCTGACTATTCCCAGCAAAATAGCCAAGATTTGGAAACAATACAAGTATCCATTAACAAATGAATAAATTTTTGACATATACACAATGGAATATTATATAACCACAAAAATAATGAAATCCTGCCATTTTCAACAACATGGATGGAACTGGAAAATATTGCATTACGTAAACACAAGCACAGAAGGACAAATTTTGCATGTTCTCACTCGTGGGAGTAAATATTAAAATAATTGAGTCTATGTCATGGAAACAGAAAATATGGTTTGAGAGGCTGGGAAGGGTGGGGGGGGGTAAAGTGGAGATGGTTAATGGGTACAAAAATAGAATGGACGGTATTTGATAGTACAGCAAAGTGACTATTATCAACAATAAGGTATATTTTAAAATAACTAAATGAGTGAAATTGGGATATTTCTAACACAAATAAATGAAAAATGACTGAGGTAATGGATACCCCAGTTACCCTGATTTGATTAATACACATCATATGTATCAAAACATCACATGGTACCCTATGAGGATATACAACCATTACGTACCCATAATAATTAAGAATTTTTTTAAAAAGTAAAGATACTGTCATTGTTTTAAAGTGTGTACCTTCTAAAAATTAAGCCTGTACTCACTGGTTAAAAGTAATATATAAAAAGATTAAAATAATGTTTTGTGTTTGTGGAACTCTTTCCAAATAGTAATTTAGTTCAGGATAATTTCTTCAATATTTTTTACCATCTTTAAATTTATAACTCATCTTTTGACCTTGGTATCTTTCATTTACTACTAATGATTTTAGTTTTTTTAATGTGCTATCATTCTGTTACCAGAGTCCATTTATATTTCCTAGGATAAGTTAATAACTGTTTGCTGTCTTTTTTAAATTTTGTTGTTTTTTTAAGACAGAGTTTCACTTTGTCACCCTCAGTAGAGTGCCATGGCATCATCATAGTGCATAGCAACCTCCCAGCTTTTGGGCTTGAGCCCTCAGTTTTTCTGTTTTTAGTAGAGAAGGGATCTTACTCTGGCTCAGGCTGGTCTTGAACTTGTGAGCATAAGCCAGTGGTTCTCAACCTTCCTAATGCCACGACCCTTTAATACAGTTCCTCATATGGTGATGACTCCCAACCATAGATTGAGAGCCACTAGCAAAAGCAATCCACCCACCTCGCTCACCCAGAGTGCTAGGATGAGCCGCCACGCCTGGCCTGTTCGCTGTCCTAAAAAGAAATTTATACTTTCTTAAGAATTGGGAAAATTTAATTCCAAAATTATTGTCAGTTGATAATAGTATTACTTAACTTGAAATGCTGTAATCTCCACAGACATCTCAGTGTAATTGAGCTGTATATATTTGGTGAGATGGCATAATGAAGATTATAATCAAGAGTAAGAGGATGTTGCATATTGATATTAAAGCAATAACCAGTATCTAAAGCTTTACCTTCATCTAGCTCAAATTTGATGGTTTTGAGTAAACTTACATTTTTAATATATAAATACATTTTTGTAGTATTTGTTAACCTTTTATGAGAGAAAATTATAAACATAACTCTTGATAATAACCTGAAACTTTTAACTTTTTTTAAAAAAAATTGTTTCCTTATAGACTGTTTCTCCATCCCAGAGAGATGAAGTAATTCAGTGGTTGGCCAAACTCAAGTACCAGTTCAACCTTTACCCAGAAACGTTTGCTTTGGCTAGCAGTCTTTTGGACAGGTTTTTAGCTACTGTGAAGGTATATATTTTAAGATACTATTTATATATAATCTGTTGTTGGAGTGTTTATATGCTAAACCAGAGGCTATAGTAACATTCTGTAATGTGGAAAAAAGTGGAAAACTTTCCTGGAGAAGCAGAACTATTGTTTAAAATTTTTGGAAATGTTTCTAATCATATACTATAATTTACCTTTTTGTTATAGCATTCATCTTAGACAGTGAATTTTTTTTTTTTTTGGGGGGGGGGGCAGGGCCAGGTTTGAACCTGCCACCTCTGGTATGTGGGCCTGGTGCCCTACTCCTTGAGCCACAGGCACTGCTCTGACAGTGAAGTTTTTTCTTATTTTTGAAACAGTCTCTCTTTGTTGCCCTTGGTAGACTGCTGGTAGAAGGCTGTGACATCATAGCTCACAGCCCTCTTGGGCTCAAGTGATCCTCTTGTCTTAGCCTCTCAAGTAGCTGGGACTACAGGCGCCTGCTATAACACCTGGCTTTTTTTTTTGGTTGTAGTTGTTTGGCAGGCCTGGGCTGGATTTGAACCAGCCAGCTCTGGTGTATGTGGCTGGCACTTGAGCTACAGGTGCCAAGCCAGCCTTTTCATTCTTATCATGGAACATGAATATATTGATTTGTGTGGAGACTTAATAATTAGAAAGTATTTACTCATCTGCTAGCATCTTATAATTTTTTTAGAGTATTTGAAGCATACTAATAGCTTTATTTTTATATTCTCTTTTTTCTCTTTAATTACCCTAACATTGTATGTTACGTTACCGATCATTTTGTTAGGTAAAGAAAATGAAACTAGAATTAAAAAATCATGTTTACACATACAAAATTATATATTTCTAAATTTTGGAAATACTGTTTAATAAAAAATTGTTTTCTAAAATCAAGTTTTTCTCTGGAATTCAACTAATGTTGGCTTTAGTGGAATAGAAGCAGTGGAATATTACCGTGGACTATCACATGGCTTAGGGTTATAATGTTAAAAATTAGCTTAGATCTAGAGAGCAGCAGTGGGTAATCAAATTAATTGAATTCCATAGAATTATATATATACTTGTCTTACCTGCATATCTAATTTTTTAAAGTTATAAAAAGTTGAAAAAAACCACTAAAGTTTTTTCCCCCTCTTCAAATTTTAGGCCCACCCAAAATACTTGAGTTGTATTGCAATCAGCTGTTTTTTCTTAGCTGCCAAGACTGTTGAGGAAGATGAGGTAATTCTTTCAAGATTGGTTATGTTTCTTCTGTGAGAATTTCTCTCAGTTTATTAATGTGCTTTTGGTTTGCTAAAACCAAAATTGAAGTGAGTTTCTTTGTCTTCTCTTTGTCTCTGTTTTCCTTTGTTTTGGATAGAGAATTCCATTACTGAAGGTATTAGCAAGAGACAGTTTCTGTGGATGTTCCTCATCTGAAATTCTGAGAATGGAGAGAATTATTCTGGATAAGTTGAACTGGGATCTTCACACAGCAACACCATTGGATTTTCTTCACATTGTAAATATACCTATGTCTTTTAGTTTCTTATTTAAATATATAGTGTTGTTTTCAGTAATTTGAAAAATACGTTGCCTACTCATTTATTTTGTACTGATTTTTAGGAAAAGGAAAACTATTGAAATTAGCCAAGGAGAAATTAGAATATGCCAAGTCACTGAAGTTAAAATGTGATAAACTTCAAAATCGATTATAACAGATTATATCAAATTATCAAATTATAATAGATAATAATAGATGATTATATCAAATATTGTAGTATTTTATATAATCAATTATATCAAAATAGATTATATCAATTTCTAGATAGAATTCCCTAGACATTTAAATAAAAATGATGTTTTTGTGATTTTCAGTTTCATGCCATTGCAGTGTCAACTAGGCCTCAGTTACTTTTCAGTTTGCCCAAACTGAGCCCATCTCAACATTTGGCAGTCCTCACCAAACAGCTGCTTCACTGTATGGCCTGCAGCCAACTTCTGCAATTCAAAGGATCCATGCTTGCTCTGGCCATGGTTAGTTTGGAAATGGAGAAACTTATTCCAGATTGGCTTCCTCTTACAATTGAATTGCTGCAGAAAGCACAGGTAGGTGTCAGTCTAATTAAATGATGCTCATTTAAAATTTTTCTAGTGGAATACGTAGGGTTACCAGAATAGTTAGAAAACTAAGAAAATTTTTAATCTTGTCATGGTAACTGATTCTTAGAAGTAGACAAGGGCTGGACGTGTTGGCTCACACCTGTAACCCTAGTACTTTAGGAGGCTGATGCAGGAGGATCGCTTGAGGCAGGAGTCTGAGACCAGCCTGGGCAACATAGTGAGACCTTGTCTCTAAAGAAATAAAGTTAGCTGGGACTACAGGCACATGCCAGCAGCCCAGCTAACTTTATTTCTGTAGAGACAAGGTCTCACTATGTTGCCCAGGCTGGTCTCAGACTTCTGGCCTGTAGTCCCAGCTACTTGGAAGGCTGAGGCAGGAGGATCGTTTGAGTCCAGAAGTTCAAGGCTGCGGTGAGCTATGATTGTACTACTGTGCCTCAGCCTGGGTGAAAAAATAGACAAGAGTAAATGCGAGAAAAGTATATACTTAAAATTTATGATCAGCTTGTAGGCTAGATGTCCCTTTTTTCCTTGTAAAATTTAGATGGTTTTAAAAAAAATCTAGCCTTTTTCTTAAATTACTTTAAGATTTTTGAAGTACATACATAATACATTTTTTGCTGTTGTTGGAACAAATGACATCTGAGTGTCTCCTAATTTGGTCTCTTTGACTTTTCTCAAGTTAGTACAGAAAAAATTGGCTATATGAAGTGTTAGTGTCAAAAGAAATGACAGATATTGAAGCATAAGTAAAAAGAATGTTGTAAATAGCATGTGTATTCTGTAGTTTGGAGAACCTGTTCTCTTCTCATGAACACTGGAGAATCTTTTGTAATTTTTCTGATGCTAGAAGAAAGTGTTCGCTGAAATTTTTTTTCTCCTTAACTGAAGAAGTATTATATTATAAACTTGGGATTTGACAGAATCTTCATGGAAACCCTATTATTCAGTTCCTCCGTAGCTCCAGTTCAGGGAACTTGAGACTTTCTTAAAGCCGTATAGAGCTACTTAGTAGTGAAGAAAACTAATAAGAACCAGTACTTTCTACCATGCAAACCTTAAAAATTCTAGTTCAGTGGTTTTCAGTTTAATTTAGAAGTAGAACCCTTTCTTTGCCTCTTTTTCACTTAACAAATTTTGTATACAAACAATCCTCCAAAAAGTAACAGTGTGGAAGAGGAGAACTGTACTTGGTAATACGTGTTTAGGTCAGAGACATGCAAGGGTGCAGAACATGGCCTTTTCCCTTCCGTAGCTATTTAAACATAGTTTGAAGACCACTTTTGCATTCTCTCACATACATGTATTAATAGTTACATTCCACAAACATTTATTGAGAAATCTGTGATCTACACACTGAGACTGGTGATTTTTTTTCTTAAGTCTCAGTCCCATATAGTATTTGAATTGCAGTGGGCAAGATAGTAAGCAACAAGTAAGGTGGCAAAACTTAGTCGAGACGTTGGGACTGATTCTAGCAGTTCTTTTACTCTAAAACCAACTTGGACTAACAACCCATGTGGCTCAAACATGGATGGCTCCTGGTTCTTCAGGACTTATTTCTATCTTGGCTAAGTTTACCTGTGTCAGGTAGGAACACCAGGTCTTGTATCTTTGTAATGAGACCTGTGAGAAGGCCATGGGGGTATCAAAGCCATGGGGGTATCATATATCCCTTCTGGATTTCTGGTTCTAGTGTAGGAAATTTTTGCATCTGTTTGGTGAGATTGTGGCAGAATTACTTCTGACGTGATTCCCAGTGACTTGGTCTGGGAAAGTTCAAAATACCTATAAAATACCCAAAAGTGGAAAAAAGTAATTCCTGATAATTAAATGGTCAAGATAGGCTTCCTGGAAGTGATGGCTAAATAGGTAATATAATTTTAATAGGTAGAAACAGGATGAACAAGGGTAAGTTAAGAAAGGGGAATAGACTGAAAAAGCAGACATTGAATATATAGCAGTGAACAAAAGAGAAAAGTTTCTGCTGTCGTGTAAATGTCCAGCAAACAATTGCAAATACAGAATTTAAGTTCCAGAGAGATTTATATTAGAAATAAAGATTTGTACATAATTTCTAAGAAGATGACAGTCCAGAAAAAGCAATGAGTTTGAAGATGTGGGGAGAGAAAAGAGGGAACAGGGAGAAAAAGTGACCAGCACAGATGAAGAACAGCCTACTAAAAGTTAATTAACAATCAACTTTGTGGTGTGTTTTTTTCCTGGCCCAGATGGATAGCTCCCAGTTGATCCATTGTCGGGAGCTGGTGGCACATCACCTTTCCACTCTGCAGTCTTCCTTGCCTCTAAATTCCGTTTATGTCTACCGTCCCCTCAAGCACACCTTGGTGACCTGTGACAAAGGAGTGTTTAGATTACATTCCTCCTCTGTCCCAGGCCCCAATATCTCCAAGGACAACAGCAAGCCAGAAGTGCCAGTCAGAGGTACAGCAGCCTTCTATCATCATCTCCCAGCTGCCAGTGGGTGCAAGCATACCTCTGCTAAACGCAAAATGGAGGAGATGGAAGTGGATGACTTCTACGATGGAATCAAACGGCTCTATAATGAAGACAGTGCTTCAGAAAATGTGGGTTCTGTGTGTGGCACTGATTTATCAAGACAAGAGGGACATGTTTCCCCTTGTCCACCTTTGCAGCCTGTTTCTGTCATGTAGTTTCAACAGTATGACAGAAGTGTTACCATCAAATGCACACAAAGGTAGACTACTCTGGGGATGAGAACAAGGAAAACCAGGAAAGGCCATAGAAGGACATATACCTTACCAGGCTGATTGGAAGTGAACCGGAAAACAAACAAACAAACAAAAAAAAACCCTTATTTACTTGTCCAGATAATTATAATCCAACATCATTTAAGTACTTAAAGACCAAAAAAAAAAACAAAAATTATATTAAAAAATCCAAAAGATGCAACATTTTCTAAAAAATAAAGTGTCTTTCAGCTGCACTCTTTTTTTCTGCTGAAATGTAATGTAGCATGCCCCATGTTAAAAATTCACATTTTTTTTTTTAAAGTTCCAAAATTCATAGCTAGCAAACTTGCACCCCGCCCCCTGTGTCCTGATTTAATTTTCCTCTTGTTTTTGCTTGCTTCTCCCTTTAGTACTTAATGAATTTTATGCATGTTGATCTATATTGACTTCCACTGACCCCCAAAATTATTTTTTAGCAATTTAATGAACAGATTAGGGCAATGTGACAGCCAGGTGTAATCCATGATTCAAAATTTCAGTTAATCTGAAAAGAGTACTTTGGAATTATCCATTATGAATCAGAGGTGGTAATAGAAAAAGGTCTCATATTACCACGTTGATTTTTGTGTTTGTCTCATTTCAATTTCCACAGTTTATAAACAATTACTGTTGTTATTTTTGTCGTCTTAAAATGAAGTCTTTAAAAGTGGCATGTAATTAGGGTATTCTTAGATTTTTTGAATGCATTTTTGACATTTATATAAAAGAATTTGTGATAAAGTTAATATCTAGGTGCTCACCAAAGAAACGTATGTAACCACTAAAATTAGATTTTTGTAACTGCTCAGTTTTCACTCATTTATAATCAGTGAGAGAGACTGTCTAGATGTTGGGGCAGCTCCATGATTTGAGTCTATAACGTGTAAAAACTGAATTTAGTACCCTAGTTTTATGTTAAACTGCTAGGATTTTCTCGATAGGAGTTATTTCCCTTGCCTTCTTACCTTTATTTCTCTTAATTGACTTCTGAATCCTGAGCTCCCTTTGCAGTCTGAATAAGGTATTACAGTCAGATCATGTACTGATGATAAAAGCCTCTGGTAGCAATAAAAAGTTGTCCTTAACCTTTGTTTTTGTAACTTTTCTGCTTGTGGAGAGGTACAAGTTCCTGATTGCTTAGGCACTACTGTTTCAACTAAGGGAAACGGTAGAAATCCTAGGAATATGCTTACTGAAAATAAAACATAAAACAGATTTGAATGTGATGGAGGAATGTAGGTTTTAGACATAGGAACAATTTTTCTTTTATGGTTATTTTCTCATTTGTGGACTGTGGCTCCTCCAAATAGTAAATTCTCATCTTAATGGGCTTAATGAGACTGTTGGTTAGGGGAGGCTCAGACCTCTATGTAGATAACATGTATTTTTAGCCCACTGACTTTGTTCAAGTTAAGCAGAGCAAGAGTGTTCTCCAGTCAACATCTGACTTTTGAAATTCTTGTAGTAGGCCTGTTTTATGACCTTACACTCCAAATTCATGTGTAAGTATGAGGAATGGAAGAGAGAAAGAATGAAACTACAGTTAGAACTTCCATAGTTGACCACCTCCCTACCCTGACGATCTCCTTAAGTTGGCCTAATTTTCAGACATGTAATAATTTTTTGAATTTAGTACCCTAGTTTTATGTTAAATTGTTAGGATTTTCTTGATAAAAGTTATTCCCGTTACCTCCTCAGCCTACAGTCCCTTGAGTGGTTTTACAGAGGTTCTCTGTATTTTGTGTGAAGATGACAAGGGATTGGCTTCATAGATAAATGTAAAATCTTGATCTTAGTCGTAAATTTTGGGAGCACCAGGAAATTGACAACAACAGTATATGTTCATACACATAGGATCTGTAAACAAATGGCTTAATTTCCCCACCTCTCCCCCATTTAACAGATGAGGACATAGAAAGTTTGGGATAAAATTGAGATTAAGGTCAGATAATTTCATTTGGTTTTTTGATTTTGAAACAGTCTCTGTCGCTCGTTCTGTCACCCTGGATAACATGCCAACAGAGTCTCACTCTATCACTCTTGTCACCCTGGGTATTGTGCCATGGCATCACAGCTCATATCAACCTCAAGACACTTGGGCTCAAGTCATCCGCTTGACTCAGCCTCTTGAATGGCTGGGACTACAGGTGCCCCCCCCCCCCCCCAACGTCTAGCTATTTTTTAGAGATGGGGTCTTGCCCTTGCTCAGGCTGGTCTCAAACTCATGAGCTCAAGCAATCCACACGCCTCGATGTCTCAGTGTTGGGAATACGGACGTGAGCCACCGTGCCCAGCTCCTCAGACTGCTCTTGAATTCCTGAGCTCAAGCAGCCCACCCTCCTTGACCTCACAGAGGGCCAGAATTACAGGCATGAGGCACCACACTCAGCAGAATATTTGCAGTTCAATAACTGCACATTGAGCAGAGTTAGAGATATAAGATTTTTAGGCCAGGCCTGGTGGCTGAGGTGGGTGGATTGCTTGAACTCTGGAGTTTAAGACCAGCCTGAGCAAGAGGGAGACCATGTCTCTAATATAAAAAAAAAACTAGCTGACATGGGACAGGCACCTGTAGTCCTAGCTACTCGGGAGGCTGAAGCAAGAGGATCACTTGAGCCCAAGACTTTGAGGTTGCTGTGAGCTGTGATGCCGTGGCATGTTACCCAGGGCAACAAAGTGAGACTCTTGTTGCAGACAAAAAAAAAAAAAGGAATAGAATTTTTATTGTTTCATCTTAAGGTTTTCTAATATTAAGAATTGATGGTAAATCACTTTGGAATATAACATTGTTTTCATGGGACACGGAATCAAGTGAAATGCTGAGGTGCCAGCTCTCATGCCTCAGAGCTTGTTCAACCCACAGTCCCCTTAGTTGATAGTGCTCGGGAGATCAGACCCTCCTGATCCCCCTTTCAGTTACACCCTTCCTTACCACAGCTCCAGAGATCTGAGCTCCCTTCCTCACCACCTACTATGGGCTCTTGGAGAACTTTGGGGTGAAGTAACAATAATGAAAAGTGGAATCCATTCTTGGTATTAATTCCCATTTTGCCTGAAACTATCCTCAGCCTGTCCCAAATTACTTGTGTTAAATTTTGGTATAACATCACAAACTCTTCCAAAATTTGGAAACTTGAGCTTTATATATCATAATTGGTGCCTCCTAGTGGCTAATATTTATCATCACATGAAGCCTCTGGAAAAGCAAGGGAATATACTGGATGAGCATAGGAATTATTCTCTAATCCACTGAAATATTGGTGGGTTAGAGTAGAAGCTAAAAACCCCATTCTCTACAAGATTGATAAGATTTTCTATGCAGACAGATAATGTGTTACTGTGGGGGGAGGAGGAGGGAAGAGAGCTGCACAGGAGGAGTGCTCTCAAAGGCCAATACAAGCTCAGATAGGACCAGTCAGAAGTGCTCCTAACACTGCCTTTGCTCTTCACTCGGCCAAGCTGGTGAGAATCAGAGCCCACATTACTACTGCTGAGGGATTTAAGACATTGGTGTTTGTGCCCCCAGGAAGTACTCTTCTGTGGTGCTGTGAGAGCCAACCATTTCTGTGAGTCTTCTGTACTCTTTACATACCTGAATTTAAAAGCTTTCTAATTTACTCACTTTGGGTTTCCTGAAGCAAGAAGGCAAGATGTGCTTGAGTATTACTGCCCAAAGCAGTCTCACTGGAGAAGAAATGTGCTGAAGGTACTGATACTCAGCCACCAGTCTCACGGGAGAAATGTGCTGAAAGTACTGATACTCGACCACCATTGTGGGGAAATTATTCCTCCAAAAGATGGTCTAAAACTATCATCCTTTTTTTTTTTTTTTGAGACAGTCTCACTTTTTCGCCTCAGTAGACTGCCGTGACATCATGAAGCTCACAGCAACCCCCAACTCTTGGGCTCAAGTGATTCTCTTGCCTCAGCCTCCCAAGTAGCTGGGACTACAGGGGCCCACCACAGTGCCCAGCTATTTTTAGAGACGAGTCTCACTCTAGCTTAGGCTGGTCTCAAACTCCTGAATTCAGGCAATCCAGCTGCCTCAGCTCCCAGAGTGCTAGGATTACAGGTAAGAGCCACCGCCTTCAACCTATCATCTTTAAAGTGGTCTGTACAGTTTCAATAGGAAAGGAAGTATGCTATATGTTCTCACATCATTCTAGGAGATGAACATCCCTGATTTACATTAGCAAATAGGAGATTGGGGCTGTCCGATGCCACATAGCTAAGAATTTTTTATTTTTTTTAAGAGGCAAGAGTCTCACTTTGTCACCCTTGGTAGAGTACATTGGCATCACAGCTCACAGCAAGCTCAAACTCTTGGGCTTAGGTGATTCTCTTGCCTCAGCCTCCTGAGTAGCTGGGACTACAGGTGCCCACCACAACGCCAGACTATTTTTTGTTGCAGTTTGGCCGGGGCTGGGTTTGAACCCACCATCCTCAGTATATTGGCTGGCACCCTACTCACTGAGTCACAGGTGCCACCCATAGCTAAGAATTTTTAACAAGAACCAACTTCTAACTCATCTCAAACCTTTACCCCTTCTACTAGTATATGACATCAAGTTTTGTCTAACATGTAATTATTAATTCTAAAGCCTCCAAAATTTCTTGGAATTAGCCTTTAAACTATGTTAAAACAATGTCTCCACCTGTTACTAAATAATACTTTGAACTTTGGCCACTAGATGGTGCTTCTAGAAAAAGAAGGCAGCATCTTCTGGGAGAAAAAGGAAGTTGTTTGTGCTTTCTGCTAAGGACCAGTTGAGTTTTCTGGTTGCTAAGCCAATAATACATAAACATTTACAGTTCATATCACTTAAGGTACAGGAGGCCTGTGCATGAGACCCTGAGGGAACTTCTGCAAAATCAGAGACCAAACAAACCCCAAAACAGGATTAGCACAGTGGCTCACGCCTGTAATCCTACCATGTATGGAGGCAAAGGTGGGAGGAAGAAGTCTGGGGTTGCAGTAAGCTATATAATCATGCCACTGTACTCCACGCTGGATAACAGCGAGCTTTTGTCTAAAAACAAAAGCAAACGCCAAACAACTACGTAGCTTTATAAATTAAAAATCCCAATTAGTGAGTTGTGCTGCCCTGCAAAGTAATCTATAAATGAAATTTAGAAGGCTCAAAAACAGCCAAGTCTCAAACCCTTGCTTTTAGTTGGATTTGACCAATCATTGGGACAGAAAAATCAAGTGCACACTTGGCTTACATTAAAAGCTTTCCTTTGGGATACTGATGATTAATTTAGTGACTTTTATGATGTCTGATGGAGGGTATGTGTGTATGTGTACAGATTTAGCTCCCCCTTGTGCCACCTCTTGATTACTCTGGCCTTGCAAAGATCTAGTAAGAGGTAGTCAAGAATGTCTTATCAGAGATAGAAATTTGAGAATAACTCACTATTCTAGTTTTTTAATTCCCAGGAGCTTCTGAGTTAAGGACTTTAGAAAAGCATTTTGAATAGCTGCAGGGCCAGTCAACTGGTTTCTGAGTTTTTTTTTTTTTCTTTGAGACAGAGTCTTACTTTGCCGCCCTTGGTAGAATGACTGTCATGGTGTTGTAGCTTGCAGCAACTTCAAAGTCTTGGGCTCAAGTGATTCTCTTGCCTCACCCTAGGACTACAGGCTTCCATCACAATGCCCAGTTTTTTAGAGGCAGGGTCTTGCTCTTGGTCAGGCTGGTCTTTAACTCCTGAGCTCAAGCTATCCACCTCCCTCGGCCTCCCAGAGTGCTAGGATTACACGTGTGAGCCACCACGCCCGGCCTGGTTTCTCATTTCTTAGAATCAACTTCTTTTGTTAGGCAAGAGGACACTCCAGAATGAGGGCAACCTTTGGCAAGAATCCACTGAAAAGCGATTGGTGGATAACAGGACCACTACCTTTTCAGATTATAATCTATTAATATTTTCATCAGGCCAGATAGCATAGAAAGGACTTATCTCTTTATTTCAAACATTTGCTGTTTTTGAGATATACAGAGGGACAAGTCCAATTCATGGGGCATGGCTACATCCCTAGCCCCTAGTGTAGACCTGGTGCTGTATAAAGTATTTGGAAAGAGAGGAGGGGTAGGGAAGGTGGATGGTTGGATGTAGAAAAAAGTTGAGCTAGAATCACAACTCTTCAGAGTTGTAAAAACACTGTGCAAAGACATAAGCCCAGCTCCTTATGGAATGTTACTGTGCCTCTGCTCCCCCCATACAGACACATTTGTTCTTTTATGGGACAGGGACTTCATTATGATAGCCTGTCTCCCCCAATCTAGGTGCCATAATTGTGAAAGTTTCCACAGTGGACTGAAAGGCCATTTGACTCATGGCCCCGCAAGTAACTTATTTGGGGCAGATGTGAAATCTGTACCGCACGACGTTCCACTGACAGCCAGAATGTCTCATTTATCAACAGCTGCTAGTCAGGAACAGCAAGGTTGGAAAGGGAGGTGAGTGAACACTAAGGGGGGAACAGGCTTCTCAAATTAACACATGCGGTCCCTTAATACCCAGCCATGGGTATGCCAGTTGTTTGCTAGAGATTTATCTGAAAACCAGATGGCATCCACCACAGGGACAAGAGACCATGGTCTGAAGAATTCAGACACAAGGATCTTCAGAATGAGCCACATTCTCATCACTGTCACTCAGAGGTGGAAATATAAGTCATCTATGAAGTGAAAGGTTTTGTGTAGAAAGGTCATCTAAAGATAGTGAAAATTACATTGTTTTCCAGTAGGGCCAATAGTAGGCAAAAAAAGAAGTTTCGTTTGATAAGTACAGGTGATGGGGAAGGAAAACTTGGTTAAGCACATTGGGATGAGGATGTATTTTTACCTGTCTCAGCTCAGCCACACATTGGGATAAGAACCTGTGTGTAGCAGCACATACTGATGGAAGAAGCTGTATCTCTCCTTTATACATATGCTGTGCTAACCTCAAGCTGACGATCTACACTACACTCGTGTAAGAAGGCAAAGTCTGTAACTGAAATCAAGTAATTTTTCAAAAAAGAATGAATAAAAAGCCCATTACCAATGAAATAGATTCAGATAACCAAATCACCCTGCTTTGCTTTTCCATAATCTCGTTTGAGATAGGCCATTAATTTTTTTTATTGCTGATAACATCCCTGAATGGTTTCACATCCTTTAGTTGGTCAGCCAGGAGAACTTTGAGGAATCTACCAGTTCCATCAACACTTGAGAAAAAGAACCACCTCAGTACAAAGCTAGATCAAGGTCGTCTATCTGAGGAGGAATGGCCAGGCACTTGGCCAGAGGTGTCCATGACCAGCTCTTCCTAGGTACCTGAACTAATGTTAACCTACTTACAATAGCCCATCCCCTCCCCCATTAAGATGATTACTATTACACTTCCTCTAACTTGGGGGCTAAAATAAGGGGTGGGGTAGGAGGGAAGGTCATCACAGTAAACAGCAGACTATGCATTTCTTACTTAAAAAATACTGCCTAATTTTATTTTACAATATTGCTCAAAAAATATCTTTACAACCTGATGCAGAACTTTTTTAAAAAACAGGATAAAGTTGATAATAAAAATAAGGTGCTTTAGAGCAAAGCCAATTGACTTAGTGATGACAGTGGTCTCACCTGATAGGACCTACATGTTTAACTTGCAGAACTGATACTGTCAGGCTCGGGGCCAGTTAGGGTTGGCGTCCCTCTCCCTTCCTCCTGGTCACATCCCTAGCAGACTTCTGTCCTTACAGATTATAGTGTAGTATGAAGGGGATGGCTTTTGACTCTGTTGTGATCATTTAATGGCTTAAATGAATCTGACTTTACTTACATTTATTAATAGTAATAGTTTCTAAGTAAAGCTGCTTGCCAGCTTGTTCATCCAATTGCTCTAAGTAACTTCTTTCTGGGAATCAAATGATTCAAGGAAGGGACTTCCATCCAGAAGCATAGGCTACCGTCCTTATGAAGGAACACTGCTAAGGATTTTGGACAAATATAATTCATTCCACCAATATTTCATGACCTACCATCTGTGGGGCTGAAAAATGAAGATAGAAATAAGCAAAACATTAAACAAATAATGAAATTAAAAGGTAACTTAAAATGTCTATGCTCTAACAATAGATATAAATTTGAAAACTGCCCCTAAGAGGTGACTTCTAATAAAATAATCTAGCTCTAAATCTGACATGTCACAAAAGGGTCAGCATCAGAGACCAGAGGCACATTCAGGTGGCAGAAGCGTGTGCTTGGATGTGGGTGTGTTTTTAGTGGTACGAATGCTTTGATTCCTTAGCAGGGTTTCTGCAGTTATGGTGGAGAGAGCTACCCAGGAGACTCAGAAGACAATGGGAGTGTCCATGGTGGTGTCATCTAGGGCAGGATATGGACTTGTTTGTGGGTCATTTTCATGGTCCAAGACTATAGTCTTGGTAACCTGTGGACACAAGGTATTGTTTCACAAATAAATAAGGATGGGCCAGTAAATTATCTTAAGGTTCCTTTAAATATAAATTGAGCCCCAGAGGCAGAAAAGTCATCTACCCAACACCAGCACATTTTATACATGATTAAGACTTGGAGTTCAAACCCCAATAACAAAACAGGGATGTTTTTGGTTGCATCCAAGATGAGAACACATTAAACAAAATTTTGTGATGTAAATTTCCCCTTGAAGTGAGCTTAAAACTGGCATAATTTTGGTACCAAAAGCAAGTCTGAATAATCAATACAAAAAACAGAACGGAAATTTTTTTTTTCCAAAACAGAATTCCAAATTCAAAACAACTTATATAAGGGATGCAGGTAACAGAAAAAGAGTCAAATAAAACAACAATGGTTCCTGAATTAAAAGGAAGGATGCCCACTTCTCTCTCAGAAGTCAGATGGTCAGCTGAAAAATAAAACATTGTATCAGTAGAACACGTCAAAGAAGAAAATTGCTGCCATCTCTGTACATGCAATATCAAATGTTAAAAAAAAAAACCCAAACACCAAAACAACCCACAGAACTAAGAAAAGGAAGGAAAATGTTGCCCCGATCTTAGGACCTGGTGATGGTTGAGGATCCTGATTGGGTGGTTCAGAGTGTCGCTCAAGGGCCAGAGGATGGGAGTTACCATGAGATCAAGTTTGTGGGCCCCAGAGGTGGTGGCCTCAGGTTAGGGTACATCTGTCTTCAGTCCATGAGATCTTGGATCAGCAGCTTCAAGAACATGACAGATAAGCAAGAGGATCCCAGTACAAGACCTGGGGTCTTGGCCCACATTCTCTGTTTCAATTAATTTCCTTTTTCCTTTTAATTAATACTATTAAATATTATTATTTTTGGTAGCGATAAGTCACTTCAGTATCCACTATGGCTAGTGGTTTGTAAACAGACGTTGACAAATACAAACAGCAGTGCAATATTTAACCCAGACTTTAAAGAATAGGAGGCGACGGTGGAAATGAGGTAACTCTTCCCCAACACGTGTGAACAGACAGCTCCTGCTCTTCCAATGCTCTATGTCCATTAGGAGAGAGTAGGGCTTGTCAACAGGATGGTTACATAAAGAAGAAGCTACAGAAGAGAAAAAAGAAAGGTTCAGATTCAAATTTGATTCTTCAAGGCTTAAAAAAGAAAAAAAAAAAAAAAGGAGCTTCTCTACAACAAACTGTGAAGGAACAGAGGTGTGTCAATTAAAGCGATGACTTCAATGAGAACAGCTGGAGGGTGAGCGGCATTGGCATTGGCACCAGAGGCTGGGAAGAAGAGGATGCCTCAGCCGGGCACCAAAGCACGCAGATCGGCAGGGCGGACAGGGACAGGATGGGAGAGGGCGGTTGAGATGGTGCGTGACATACAGGACACCAGGTGGCAGCTATCTTGGAGTTGGTACACCCAAATGGCAGCATTTGAAGTCCACCGCAGGAGGCAAGAAAACTGAGGACTCTGCCATTCCTACATCTTTTATCTAATCAGCACGTGAACATACGCATGTCAAGCAGCGACTAAAGAACTCACAAAAGGGCACACAAAACGATGTTTGGGTAAAAATATATTTTCCCCGCTTTACGTCTTGGCACTAGTGATATATGCATAGGTTACCTGTCCACCACTCTCCTACCTTAACAGATACCAAATAACCAAGCATGTTACTGATTACTTTCATATTTGAAAAAATGGTATACTTCACATCAATACAATTACATTAGTTTTTTAAAAGACAAAATATCTAACATGCAGCTTACATATGACAATCTTCATTAACATCGAAAGTGGATTACACAACCGTTTTAGAAAACACATCAGTTATTTTCAAACAGCAAAATGACAAGGATCTACAGCTGCGGTTTAAGGCATATCAGCATATTTTAAAATTAAGAAATAGACAAAGTTCTAATGATGTTCACAGCTTAATTTTTCAATTTATTCAAAAAATTCCCTTCATACCTACACACAAACTAGATAGACTTTGTAGGTTATAATTCCCGCTAAAGAGTCATCACTTATTGTGTTTTGTCAGTGGAACCAGGATTTTTGGAAGCTAGGACTTGACAATTCCAGACACTTGGAAATGGCAAAGCAAAGGGATCTGAATGGAGAGTTTTGGTGGGACCACAGAGACAGTGTGATGTACGCCAGGGACAGCTGGGAAACCTGGGAAACACTTGTGGGTATGTGAAGAAAGCAAAGAAGTCCAGCATTCATCTGAGGGCACACGACATGAGGAACGAGTGTCACAGCTGGTCAGTTACAAAGCAGAGGAGGAAGAGAAGAACCTGTGTCCGACATTACATTAATTCTGCTGGTTGAGGTGCCCTTTTTGGATAGAACCTTTACCAGTTAACAAAGAATCTAACCTGGGAAAGTAAATTGCCAATAAATTCTTATAAATGCTTTTCCATCACATCCTACAGCAGAGACAAGTGTTGTGGGCATCTAAAGCCCAGAAGCAAGATGGTCATTATGTTTAAACAAAAGATGTGGGAGAAAGCCAAGTACAGCCATATTCCTGGCCCTACATAAAGAGCTGACCACTGCCAGCAGTTAGCACCGGGGAGAGACCATTAAACTAAGATCAAAAAGTGAAGTGGTCATAAAGGCAGCATGGCATCAAAGTTTTTTCCTCTTAGATCCTCCCTGCGGAAGGCAGTGGTCTCTCATTCTAGCCTGATTTATATCGCCAGAACCAAGGCCCCTCTGAAATCACCAATGAGACCCACGGAAGCTGTGTAGAGCACGGGTGGAGATTAGTAATTTTCTGACTTCCACACTGAGATCAAGAAGTTGAATTGATGTGGTTCTTGTGGGGGGAAAAAAATCAGAAATGAGGCCGTTTAAAATGTATTTAGTTGTTGGGCAGCGCCTGTGGCTCAAGGAGTAGGGCGCCGGCCCCATCTACCAGAGGTGGCAGTTTCAAACCCAGCCCTGGCCAAAATTGAGGAAAAAAAAAAAAAGATAAAATGTATTTAGTTGTTTAGCATATCTTTAACAACAACAACAAAAAAGGCAACTCCAACCATTACCTCTCTACCCCCCTCTAATGAAAGAGAAAGAAAAAAAATCCATCCATCCCATTTGTTTTCTCTAATTTTAGAAAGTCAGAAAGCTCTCAAAGGTTTCTTACTACTGTACTTACATGCAAAGGCGGGAAAGCACATCCAATTAGATTGGAGGGGATCATTTATTCCGTGCAGAGCCAAGGACTACTGTGAAAAAAGGTACAGATACAGGAAGAAAAAAGAGCAGCAGTAACGAACTAACAGGGCTGGGAGCAGGGGTGGGGGAAAACCAACTTGTATATGTTTCTATTGACGCTTTATTCCCTGACTCTATCTAGTTTATTTTGCTGTGAAAAATTTAATACATACAAAAAAGCAATCAACAATCTTGGAATCAAAAAGTCAGCTGGATGCCTTTCATTGTTAGGCACATTTTTTAAAGGTTTTAGTGATGCCAAGAAACAGAATTTAAAAGTGTACTTTCTGTTACAAGCCACAAAAACGCTCACACAAACAGTGGTTGGAACAAGCATATAGCACAAATATTCAAGCTTTTGTCTGGTGCATAGCATATGAACAAACTCAGCCCAGGGTTAGAATCAGCATGTTGGCTAACATTTGGCTGCTCCACAGACAGCTTCAGATTAGATTACAAAAAAAGGGGCAAAAACAAAAATATTGGTCCAGTAGCTCCTACACTAAAAACCACCTCCACTGCTGCTGTTTCTTTTTGCAGTTTCTATCCTAGCTTACTTTGGGCTTTGATGAAACTGGTCTTCCCTAACCTTTCCTTCCTCTAAGTAGGGTTGAGGACAAAAAGGAAAAAAAAAAATCTTTGTTGGGATCAAATAGAGTAAGTATTAATTTTAGAAAAAAAAAGTGTCAGGGGCGGTGCAGCGCATTCTACCCCATTTACTTACCCTACCACTAGCGAAGGCCAGAAGGAAAACGCAGAGGGGAAGTGGGTTCCTGGGAAATGTGAACCTTTCAAGTAAGAGACCAAGGCTATAGTTAGAGAGCTGGGAGGCGCTTGTTAGTGGAGGAGAAAAAACAAACAGATGGAAGGATAAGCATCAGAAAGGAACAGCACAGAAAAGAGATTAAAAATGTCCTTTTCCATACAAATTAAGCCTGTAGCCCAAGGGCTGGCATGGGGGTTAGTCCTAATCCTCCAGTATTTGATCGCCTTAGACCGGAAGGGCAGGTAGACAGAGCTAGGCATGGTGAGGGGAAAGGTGTGGAAAATTCCTTTGAGACAACTGCATTTGAAACTCCACATGTTTGGTTTCTTCTTTTTTATTGCCAAATATTGAAAGGAGACTAAACAAGAAAGTTGGATGTGAAAAATTTCTACTTTCTTGACTCACTGGTTATCCTTCCCATTTCCATGTTAAATCGACAAGGTCCCTTCAAATCTGAGCTGCAGACGATAAAGTTTACAGCAAATTTTGTATTTGAAGTATTTGTGCAAATTTTCTGCCCATGATTAGTGAAACACTTCATTAGCAATACTGTTATCCTGGAATCAGTCATTAGGCCCTCCCCTCAGCCCAGTGAGAGCAAATTTAGATGTGATTGTTAAACAGTCCTTATTTCAAATAGGAAATAGTTTGTAGAATGCCCATTATCCTTAGTAGAAGATTCTTCTACTAAAGACTGTTGTATGTTCACACCTGTGAGATCTCTGTCTGTGAGGGGACCAAGGACACGCCAGTAAATGTGCACTGATCACGGTTTTCTGTGTCAGGCCAGGCCACCCCACTCGGCCAGTACGGGAAGGGAGGTATTCAGACGCAGTTTCGAGCCGTAAGAGGAGACAGTCTGAACAGACCCGCAGTCTCAGGCCAGCTGATATTACTGATTAAAACGAAAACTTCATGCGAGTATAAAAGTCATAGACAGTGCTCACCCACCGTTCTGTCTACTACGGACATATCTACCTGGCTTTGGGAGCAGTGGGGAGAAAAGACAGTGAGTTTAGGGACTGTGCAATCATGGAGATGAAATCAAGGAAGTGCAAGCTGTTGTCATGGCTACTCGGGTTTTAGTTCAGCTGCTGAGGCGGTCACAGCTTTCAGGTCGGACGTACGGGTGGCGGTCTACCCCACTCTCCTCAGTCCAAAGCGACACACAAGTGACAGGCCTGCTTCCCGCTGCCTTTTGGAACAGGCCTTACAAGCAAATCTTTTACTTTCCAGAAACAAAGTCCAGCTGCACAGAGCTTTTGCTGTTATTCCCTTGTGCTAACATTTTCTACCACCCAACAACATTCAGCCAAATGAGTTAATAGTTATTGGTGTTGGGGAAGGGTAAAAAAAAATAATAATAAAAATAAAAATAAAGGACACAGATGGCAGAGATACAATATTACTGCAAAAGCAGGTGAATGCGGGAACATCCTTGGCTTGCCAGGCTTTATGTGAAGCTTGCACTGCAAGTTAAAAAACAAAACAAAAAAGTTAGAAATAATAATAAACAAAAAAGAAAGGAAAATTAGGAGCGCCAGCACCAGCATTCAGTGATGGTGAGTGCTCATGCAATGATTATGGAACTGACAGAAATTAAAACCAAAAATTTGAGTAGGCTATTCCACGTGACAAGCAGAAGCAACATTTTAATATTGAATTAAGAACACATAGTTAGTTTCCATTTGCAATTAAGAATTCACAAGTGACTTCTTGAAACCATTGCATGTTCTCGTGAAAGGATTTAGTGTTTGGTTCTTGTTTCCTCAAATAACACGAAACCAGGATCAATTAGGATCAATCCGTCCTCCACTTCTAAGCTGCTGAAGGAGTCAGAGAATAAATGCACAACAAATGCCTTTGTACACACTGACTTGAAGAAAAGGGCTCAAGTCGCTTGGGGGCTGATATGTCCTACATTTGCAGTGGATGGAGGATATGCTATTAATCTAGTTGGGAAGGGGGGAAGGACAATTATGATATGGTTCCAGCTGGAGCAATGCCAGAAGCTTTCCCTCTTTTAGATAGGAAGCAATGCCAAGCCCAAGATGACATGTCTAATTTTAGGCAAATCCAAAACATACAACTTCATTCTTTAGCTAGAATTTTTTTAAAAATTGTTTTTTTAGTGATGAGTGGATGCTTAAACTGCCGTTATTAGATGTCAGGTACAATTTGAAAACTTCATTTAAGATAGATGCATCGGTTAAGATGCTGGCAATTGTGCAAAGTTTTCAGAAAAGATGAACACTGTCCACTGACCGACTTACCCTCGGGCAGTCCCACCACTGCCGTGTAGCCACCAGTATGGAAAGTGACTTGGTGGCCAGAGAACACAGAAGGTGGGGTCCAGCTAATGGCAGTGCCAGGGTTAGTTCTACTTGGCCTGCAATCTTAGAAAATGTTATGTACTCTCAAGCCTCTACAGGTCAAAGAAAAGTGTAAAGCCTCACCTATGTTAAAAAAAAAAGGAGTGTGTCATTAGAATAGAAAAAAGAGAATTTAAAAATATTAGAAAAACTAAGTTAAGCTCTGAGGTGGAAACACAGCAGTAAATAAATAAGCATCTTTGTTTTTCATTTTCTACCCAGAACAAAGCCAGCTCCTAAGTGCCAGCTCCTGCGTCTGCCCCAGCAATGCTGGGAAGAAGTCCTCCCATCACCCTGGTTACTATCTTTCTGTGGTCCTCTCTAACCAAAACTCCTGCTGCCACTGGCAGTTAGAGGTGTGACTTTTTTTTTTTTTTACTTCGACACTTCAGGCCTCCGATTGGCAATTGCTTTCACTGTACAAATGGGAAAGTGCGGAAAAGGGTAAGAACCTTAAAAAGGTAACATAAAAACATGTCCCATTGTTAGGCGCAAAACCTGGTGACAAGTGTGAACCAAATTAAGTCTAACGTCATTAAAAATAAATGAGAATATACAAATAAGGCTAAAATAGAATTCACACAGGCTTCACATAAACTTTAAAAGCATGACATGGGTAAGGCCCCAGAATGGGAAGGAACTAACCTCCTGCACTCAGAACGGCACGGAAACACCTTCCTACACCAGGAAGTCTGCAGCTAAGACTTTTTAAAATGGAGGCACAAGACTGCTCAGTCTTGGAATTTTTATTGCTTAAAGGCACATCTAGTATACATGGAATGCTCTTCTAACATTGCTGGTCTCTTATAAACAGTTTTAGTTTTAAAACTTGTACCTTTACACACTTTAGTGCTTCAGGGTAAGAAAAACTTGACTTTGGGTTTCCTAAGTTTGCGTCAGCAGCTTTTCTCTTTCATTGGTGCCTATAGAAATACATGCACACACACAGACACACACACACACACGCACATACACACAGACACAGCCCTATGTGTATCTTGAGTTAACTGTGGCCCAACTAGGGCACGGTGCCAGGTGGCTTTGTCTTCACTGGAAGAGTCCCTGTCTCTCAATATCTGCATGGGAACCATCACAAGTAGTGCTCCCAACATGAGCACCACAAAGGGTTTTCCTGACCTGGATTATAATCTAGGCAGTTGTCACCCTCAGAATTAATCCAGGATAACTAAATTTGGGGCCCTTTGACTTCTGTGGTCACTTGGATCTGTCTGTCCCAAACCCACTTGAAGTCGCGCCTCACCTGTGCCAACCACTTGTAACATGTCCACTCCCTTGCTCTTGTGACACACTCCTGCTGTCTCCGAGCTCAGAAGGTCAGAGTTTGTCAAGCGACTTAATACCCTCCTGGCAGCAGTGCCTTCTGATTTCTACTGCAGGCCACAAAATGAGATCCCCTGGGGGTGACTGACCACGTGTTAGCCAGGTCTAGGTGGACAGAGCACTGTCCTCACTTGTCCACATGACACAGCTTAATTACTGTGCAGATATCCAAACTATACACTGTGTTTTTAGACAATGTAATTCTTGGTCTGCTCGAGTACCACATGTTTGTTATTGCCTTAATTGTCAGCTTTTCCCCTAGAACCTTGACCCCTAAGGATAAAGAACGAGGATCCTGGAACGCTCTGTAGCTGCCCCGTGAGCACCAGGCAGTAGACAAGGGAGGCCACCACAAAGGTTCTCCTCAAAGGTGGCCTCAGCCCTGGTCTACAGTCACACCCATGGCGACTGTCATGAGGCCGCTCTCCCTGATCCTTACGGTGACTCACAGGACAGCAGCAACTCACGGGAGAATTTCAAGGATGGCCCAAACCTCCCGCCAGATTCAGGGAGCTGCTACTGAAGTAGTGTATGAAGTGACCAACTTGAGAACAGAATCTGCCCCCTGGGCACGTTCAGTCAAGGCCCTATTTAAAAGTGTCTTGTGAGTGAGTTTAGTTGTGCTTTGAGGGCTGGCAGGGGTGTCTTGACAAGACAGATGTTCTGATTTCATTTCACAATAAAACGATCATCATCTTGTTGAACTTAGAGGGAATCAGTGGCCACTAGCAGCTCCTCCAGATAGCTCATCTTGGGAACAGGACTCTCAGTGACTGACTCACCCAGGCCTCACAACACAGTATAGGAAAATAATTTTAACAATCCTAATCTTAGGGTGCTCTTTATCAAAAGAGTCGTGAGAACTGTCTCTGGAGGGTTCTGAAGAGAAACAAACCTGTCTTCTTTGAGAATCCTGCACTGGTGCAGAAGACGCCACTAGAGACGGCAGGCGGCACCTGCCCTGACCGCCCCGTCTCTGTGGTCAAGCTTTATAAATTAAGCTTTGTGTACCCTTTAAAAATACTTTAAAAACCTTCTCATCTTCCCTGCACTGTAGAGAAAATAGTTTCTTTTGTCTTTCTGGTAAAAGACCAGTTTCCAGTCTGTAAATGGAGAAAGGAGAGACATGCGAGAGGGAGGGATGGTGAGAGGCCCCGCCAGGTGGGGACACGGCTTACTTTTTCTTATCCTTGTCTTTCTTGGTTTGCTGCGCCCCAGACTGCTGGGCCTGGGACTGCAGCAGCTGGGCTGCCGCCTTCTTCTTCTGGAAGCTGTTCACCTCCTCCTCTAGCTCCTTCTTCTTGTCTTCCACCTTCTTCTTCTCCTCTTGGTGTGTCCGCTTCAGGAGGTCGAACTTCTCGTGAAGCTGGAGAGAGAACGGGGAGCACAGGCTGGTGAGGAGAATGAATGACTATCTCACCTATGCAAGACTCTTTACATCTGTCAAAAAAAACCCCAAAAATACACATCACATGGCTGTGTTCACTTTAATTCCAGGTGTGAAGGAACATTTTGGTGACTCCTGGAGGAGCTTAGCTAAGTCTGAGCATCCGTCAGAGTCCTGGGCTCCCTGGACACTGGAACTCCTTGGGTTAGAAATTCCTTGAACACGTTTTCTGATAGTAAGATAAATATTCCTTTAAAAAGCAGAATAAGGAAAATAAAAATTATCTATGATCTTAACAAAATTCACTATATATAAAAAAGTGGTTCTTTATCTCTTCTCTGGCCCTTTTTCAAAACATATAAAATATATTTAGAGATTACAGATATATCTGTACATATACGTACACACACACAGATACAGACTTATTTAAAAAGCTAATACATGTATGTGTGTACATACATACGTATGTGTATTAACTATTTAAATAAGATATATTGATAAATTTCTGGCCCTTGACAAACCGAAGTTAAAAAGTCACAGCAGAAAGAAGGGAGGGAGGGACAAAGGCAAACATTCCTACTAGGCAATTCTAGATTTTTACTTGAGTCTTACAGCCACAGCAAATAAGCCTCACCTTTCCTTCCTCTACTGTAAAACTACCTTGGGTGCTTGGCTATCTAAATAGCCTCTAAGTTACAGTAGTTTTTATGAAGATAAAATAATGAGAAAATTACCTAGATAATTTGAGTTAGAAATGTATTGAGCTTCGGGTCAAACTCACGAGATACTCATTACCCACCAGCAGAAGTGGACGAATCACAGGCGCGCACCTGCACACCCCCACACACTCAGATACAACGGGCCAGTGCTATCACAGAAACACACAAACTTCTAGGAAGCAGTTCCTCTGCCCTGAGCACCTAGCCTGAGGTGGGGTCAAAGGGCCCCAGGCACGGGGAGTGTGGAGCCAGGGGAGTGTGGAGCCAGCGAAGGAGCTGCAGGCAACATGCTGAGTCCAGGCTTCGCTCAGAACATCCATCCACCAGACGGCGCCACAGGGCCCCTCCGCTGTCAAGTTCACGGAGGTGTCTGGTGGACTAAACTAGTAACAGCAGTAACAGGTCCAGAAACCCAAATATCACATTTCAAGACTTGTAACAAAGACCATGTGATCAAGTGTGGGGCCCTAAGATCTAGTTTCAGTCTCCATTCTGCTAACTATATGCCTACAAAAATGGCTTAACCTCTATGACCCTGTTTGTCATCTGTAAAATGGGGATAAAACGGCTGACTCATTTTTCTTGCGGGGGTGGTATGTCACTTGTGATAAACTGTATGTAGAGTACCTGGACCTTATGAAGTTCTGTGAAATAAAATACCCTTCTCTGTTTCTTTCCCTGGAGGGTGAACAGATGGCTTACTTCTTTCTCTGCCTCTTTAAGTTCAGCTTCTTTCTCCTTTACTCTCATAACGAACATTTGCCTCATTTCCTCTTCTTTCTTCTGCAGCTCTCCGAGGAATTCGTTCCGTTTTGCTTCGTATGTCTCCTGAAGACTATTCAAAATCCACAACCAAGGGCAGAGTCATGAAATTGCACAATAAGAAATTTCAGTTCATATAATTCTGTCTACTAAAAGGCCGTTGCTTGCCATATAGAAGCACGAATAAAATGACAGTGTTTTGTTTTTAGTTATGCCGTGATCACAAAGTCAAGTGCGTCATGAACAAGAAAGGAGGCAGTGAAATGTGTGTCTCTGACAAGCCACGTTTCAGTTCACACATATGTACACAAGGAAAACCTGGGCTGAAGAGATTTAGAATTTTGGAAGAGGGAGGTGGTGGGGGGAGATAAAGAGGCAGACGAGGAGTCACACAGAGCCAGGGTTGACTTCCGGCCACACCAAAAACTGATCGGGGGAGGCGCAAACCTCCCTGAACCCCCAGCATGGACACACAATAGCACTTACCCTCTGGGGACATGAGAGTGAAGTGGGCGGAAGCAAGGGAAGCTGTGAGGCAGGAACCAGTGCTCAGGAAGCCCTGCCTGTCCTCACCCGTCCCCCTCCAGCCTCCACTCCAGAAGACAGACTTGGTGAACTAACACAAGAGATAATTACAGAAAACTGCTACTTTTCAAGTTGTATCACTAACTGTAAGCAAAATGGGGAGGAGCCTTATTTTTATTATTTTTTTTTCTGAGATAGAATCTCTTTTTGTGCCATCGGTAGAGTACCATGGCCTCACTCTAGCTCACAGCAATCTCAAACTCTTAGGCTCAAGCGATCCTCCAGCCTCAGTCTCCCATGTAGCTGGGACTACAAGCACCCACGACAACACCTGGCTAGTTTTTTTATTTTTAGTAGAGACAGAGTCTCACTGTTGCTCAGGCTGGTCTCCCACTCAGCTCAGGCAATCTTCCTGGGTTGGTCTCCCAGAGTTCTAGGATTATAGGCGTGAGCCACCATACCTGGTCTTAATTTTATTTTTAAACCCTATCCTCCTCCAGACTGAACAGAATTTGGGGCCCAGTACGTTACACTGAATGCCACAACTCATCTTTACCTATAAGCCAGAACAAATGTATTTACAGAGAAATCATTTTGGTAACACAACTTAAGGAAACTTGTTCCCACCCCCACCCCCACCCACAGAGAAACGTTTGCTGATACTGTACAGGTGCTATTTCTGACTCTCACTCAGTGTTCGTAGAACAACAGCAGAACAGTTATCTCAGTCTGCAGCATTGTCCACCTCCACCCATGGAACAGATTCATCCTGAGTGTGTGCTACAGACCACACAGCAAGGGAGGCCACCCCGAGGCATTGACACCTGTCCATGTAGGAGGAGCAGGGAACTCAAGTAGTCACACACCTCTCTGATGAACTGAATAATTTAGCATCAGGAAACATGTTCACGAACCTGGTTTGTGCATCTATAACTATCAGTCTCCTGCCCGCCACACTGTCAACATCACCTGTGCAATCAAGTGTTTGGCATTCCCAGAGATAAATTAACTTCCACATTATCTTGAGAGAGAGAAATGAGTTGGGCCAGTATTAATGTTGGCCAATAGTAACAGCAAGTATTTGGACTTTAATATCTGTAGCCACGGAGATACAGAAATACGGTGATAACAATGATAAAATAACCCATAAAATTTTATTTTGCTGATTAGATTATAATGAACCCTTCATCACCATTATTAATATTTGGGTCAGAACTGCCAAAGGCAGAAGATGACTTGTCCCTGCTGTGAAATTTTACAGAAAACCCAGTTTTTGCTAATTTTAGGATAATCATACATCTCTCTCCTCTTTCTAACAAGCAATGGAACCCCTTTTATAGGAACACTACCTAAGATGTGTTCCAGATATCACCAGTTTTAAGAGATGTTCTCCAAAAGAGGGCTTCCCAAGTCAAGTGGGTAATAAGGAAAAGCCACACATGTTCTCTGTCCTGGAGCCGCAGGGCACACGTCTGATCCTGGCCATGTGTCAGGATCACCCACGTGTCTCAGGGGCCTTCCCAAGGCATGTTCCTGAGCCCACCCTGGAGATGCTGACTTGGGATGTCTGGCTCAGGCAAACGGACCATTTCTAAATGCTTCCCGGGTGATCTGATGTAACCAGCTCACTAACCACTGCTAGTCATAAATGCTCGGAGGAGTCCTTCAGGAGATGAGCCTGTTTTAATGGGATTCTCGTAGAGCCCTCCGGTTTTGTCTGGTCATAGAAACTTTCATGCAATGGCAGAAGGTACTTTGAGTGATGCTGCCCAAGACACTGAGAGCGCGGGGCAAGACTGCCTTCCCCGTCCCCGCCACACCCTCCCTCAGACTCCAGTAACTGCAGATACATTTTTAAACTACAAATCACAACCCAATTGTAGGTCTTAACCACTAAGTTAAAAGCAAAAGCTTAAGAGAGAAGAACAGAAAACACCAGAGTGCAGTGCAAACAGCCAGAGCAGGCTGCCCCTGAGGGGAGTGTGCACACGGGCTCCTGTGGAGGAACATTTTTTATACTGAAGGTGGCAGCGCAGAGTTGGAAGGGCCAAGTTCAGAGAAAGCACAAGGAGCGACTTTGCCAGTGGCAGGACTGGCTGGAGCCTGCAGCAGCGTTGACATCTGGGCAACAGCAGGAAAATGGGCTCCCCACGCTACTTCCAGGGCAAGAACCGGCTCCTGAACTCTGACTTTGGAAATGATCACCTACACAAAGCCATAAATCCTTATGTCAAGAAGTTACAATTACAAATGACTCAGAACCGCCGCAGCACCCACAGGATGGCACTGCCAGGTGCTCCTGGCACTGAGCTGTAAAGCAGAGGGACAGAGACCCACTGATACCTGCAGTCACTGAGCACCAACAGAGACCCACTGATACCTGCAGTCACTGAGCACCAACGGAGATCCACTGATACCTGCAGTCACTGAGCACCAACAGAGACCCACTGACATCTGCAGTCACTGAGCACCAACAGAGACCCACTGATACCTGCAGTCACTGAGCACCAACAGAGACCCACTGATACCTGCAGTCACTGAGCACCAACAGAGACCCACTGATACCTGCAGTCACTGAGCACCAACAGAGACCCACTGACATCTGCAGTCACTGATACCAACAGAGACCCACTGATACCTGCAGTCATTGATACCAACAGAGACCCACTGATACCTGCAGTCATTGATACCAACAGAGACCCACTGATACCTGCAGTCACTGAGCACCAATACGGACCAACTGATATCTGCAGTCACTGAGCACCAACAGAGACCCACTGATACCTGCAGTCACTGAGCACCAACAGAAACCCACTGATACCTGCAGTCATTGATACCAACAGACCTACTGACACCTGCAGTCACTGAGCACCAACAGATACCCCACTGATATCTGCAGTCACTGAGCACCAATACAGACCCACTGATACCTGCAGTCACTGAGCACCAACAGATACCCCACTGACATCTGCAGTCACTGAGCACCAATACAGACCCACTGATACCTGCAGTCACTGATACCAACAGAGACCCCACTGACACCTGCAGTCACTGAGCACCAACAGAGACCCCACTGATACCTGCAGTCACTGAGCACCAACAGAGACCCCACTGATATCTGCAGTCACTGAGCACCAACAGAGACCCACTGATATCTGCAGTCACTGATACCAACAGAGACCCACTGACATCTGCAGTCACTGATACCAACAGAGACCCACTGATATCTGCAGTCACTGAGCACCAACAGAGACCCACTGATACCTGCAGTCATTGATACCAACAGAGACCCACTGATACCTGCAGTCACTGAGCACCAACAGAGACCCATTGATATCTACAGTCACTGAGCACCAATACGGATCCACTGATATCTGCAGTCACTGAGCACCAGTTCAGAAGGAAATGGCTCTGTGTTAACTGCTCACAGATGCCTAAAGTGGTGTCTTTTGCAAATTTTAGCTCTTCAAATTTAATTTTAATTAAGGCTACTAACACTTTTCTAAATAAGAAATATGCATTTGCTTACCGAGGTTTTAGCTGGGCTGGGAGTGGTAGCTCACGCCTGTAATCCCAGCACTTGGGAGGCTGAGGTAGGAGGATCCCTCAGCTCAGGAGTTGAAGACCAGCCTAACCAAGAGCAAGACTGTTTCTACCAAAAATAGAAAAATTAGCCCTGGGCTTGGCATCCGTAGCACAGTGGTTACGGCACCGGCCACATACACGGAGGATGGCGGGTTCGAAACCATCCTGGGCCAGTTAAGCAACAATGACAACTACAACAGAAAAACACCCAGGCATTGTGGCGGGCGCCTGTAGTCCCAGCTACTTGGGAGGCTGAGGCAAGAGAATTGTTTAAAGCCCAAGAGTTTGAGGTTGCTGTGAGCTGTGACGCCACAGCAGTCTACCCAGGGTGACATAGTGAGACTCTGTCTCAAAAAAAAAGAAAGAAAGAAAGGAAAAGAAAAAGCAAAAAAAGAAAGAAGAGAAAAATTAGCCCTGGGTGTCCTGGCAAGCACGTGTAGTCCCAGTTACATGAGAGGCTGAGCCAGGAGGATCGCTTGAGCAATCCTGCTTAATAACACTCTAGTCTGGGTGGCAGAGTCAGACTCTGTCTCAAAAAACAAAACAAACAACCCCCCCCACACACACACAATAAAACAAGGTTTTAGGGTGGTTTGAAACTGAGAACTTTTATCTTCTAACTTCCTCTGAACAGCCCTGGCAAGAGGCAGGTTTTGCTTGTGGCAGTGGAGGGAAGGGTGGTAAGAGAGACATGTCAGCCCCCCCTTCACCCGGGAATTGGCATAATTCTCTCCCTGCTCCAATCCCCTGGAACCATCTAGTGGAGGGCCTACCCAAGTATGACCGTCGCCACTGGCTGCTCTGGGGCAATTTACACTTTAATACTTACACTTCATTTAATATTTTCAACAACCCAGCAAGATACACATTATTACTGCTCATCTTCAGATGGAGACATGTGGACACACGGGTGGTTAGCAATTAGTCCAGGTCACACCTGTGACAGAGCCAGGCCTGAACCCAGACCACCTTGCCCAGATAGGAGCCCTACCCGCTGCCCTGCCACTAGCGCGTGGGTCTCCCAGGCTCAAGGACTTGGTCTCTGAGAGGTGGTACTCAGCACTTGTCGGCTGACTCCGGGAGTCACGGAGGAGGTGGTATTCTGAGATGAGGAAGGAGCAGTGTGGCCAGGGACTCAGGAGGAAAGGACGTGTGACCAGTCCCCGCTCCCGTCCTCCACTTCCTCTCCTTCTTTACCCTGTAATGCAGCCAAGATGGGGCTAGCCTGGGAGCAAGGGAGGGCCAGGGAGGGGCTCTGGTCATGGGAACATGAGTTCCATGGTCCCAAACAGCAAGTGGGCATGTGCAGGACAGCAGGAGGGCACACTCAGGGCACGTGGGCACAAACAGGGCAGCAGGTGGGTACACTCAGGCCAGGTGAGCACGCTCAGGGCAGCAGGTGGGCACACTCAGGCCAGGTGGGCACACTCAGGGCAGCAGGTGGGTACACTCAGGCCAGGTGGGCACGCTCAGGGCAGGTGGGCATGAATAGGAAAGCCAAGCAGAGGAAGGACCAGGCTGATATCTGAATATGCGCATGCTCTGCCACAAGACAAGATATAGCTCTGAACACAGGCAGGTGCAGGACATCAGCAGGCACAAGGGGTATTGTGGCAGGCGCCTTGTGCCTGCACAAGGAACTCTGCACACCCTGCCTTCCCTGTGCCTCTCACTATGTAGTACATACAGTGATGACTGTCATTTATCAGACGTGGCCTTAGAGGCCACTCTGCTTAATAACACAAGTGGGGCCCAGAGGACAAATGGTGGACGAGGGTGCTCAAAGGGAAGGATGAAGTTCATACACACCCAGCAGGAATTCTCCACTTTAGGATCATAAGGAACCTTAACAGCACTGAAATTAGTAGTGGCTTCTGTTGTTCCTCAGCCCTGCCACCCTCCAGCAGGTTCCCAGTGCACAGGAAGTGTTGGGGATGCCCAGAATTCTCCAATGGGAAAGGCTGAGTCCTTTTAAATGTAATGGTTGCCAAGAAAAGGAAAATCAAATTCATTTCACATTGCTATTTACCAAGACATGTGATTCGAAGTCAACTTTTGGATCCAAAAGATCTTTCCCACATCAGGAGGGACATATAAGTCTGAATCAGTAAACTTCTAAGAGGAGAAACTGTTTCCAGTTTAAATGGAAAACCCAGCCCCACTTATGAGGCTGAGAGGAGGTATTTATTTTAGAAGGTCCACTTTTCTCTACTTCTGATTTTCTTATAAAGGGAAAAGAGTAAAAGCCATGGTGTAAATGTGTGTGTGTGTGTGTGTGTGTGTGTGTATAGTGTCAGAAATGTATAAACATTTTTAAAAAGGAAATTGTAAAACTCAATATATACCAATAACAAAAGAAATACAACTGACATTGAGCCCCTCTTAATAAGTGCACAAGTCAAATGTGACTTGATTATTACAAATTTAATAGTTTGTTTTCATTCTTAAATGTGGACACATTTTTTGGCACCCTTTGTATATAAAATATATAATATATATAACATATATAGTGAAAATTTCCATTTTCACTATCAAAAAGGAAACCTCAGGATGGTAGAAATGGAACCAAATGGGGAAGGGGAGACGTGGACCAAACATGTCCTCTAAGAGTCAGGCGGGCTCAGTGACATCTGCTGCTCCTGAAGCCCCTGAAGACAGGGAGGCCAAGGGAGGCTGGACGGCTGCTCTCCCAGGCCTTGCAGAAGCCCTGCTGGCCCTTCCCAGCCCTTCTTTCCTGGTGGGCAGTCAGCTAGGCTTGCTGGAGGTGCCTTACTTAATGTCAGCCACAGAGGCGGCGTGGTGGCAGCGTCTGCAGCAACAGGAGGTCATCACCACCCCCACGCTCTGCCAGCACCTGAGGAGCCCTGGGCAGGACAATGGCAGGGCATGGTCTCCCGTGTCTCAGCAGGCCGACTTTAGGCCATCTGCCTTCCTGGAGGTAGTAGGTAGCTAAGTAGCTAAGGTAGCATCACAGACTCTTCAAATTCCACAAGTTCAGAGTTGAAAGGGACATAGGCTGTGCTGAATGGTTAACATTTGGGGAAGTAAATTGACTCTTAGAAACTTAAGAAACTTAACTT
>CAUYPK010056115.1:0-37791 GCA_963574355.1 Loris lydekkerianus | reverse complement strand
AGACAACCTATACAATGGGAAAGGATATTTGCATATTTTGAATCAGACAAAAGCTTGATAACTAGGATCTATAGAGAACTCAAATTAATCCACATGAAAAAAGCCAACAATCCCATATATCAATGGGCAAGAGACATGAATAAAACGTTCTCTAAAGAAGACAGATGAATGGCTAACAAACAGGAAAAAATGTTCATCATCCCTATATATTAGAGAAATGCAAATCAAAACAACCCTGAGATACCATCTAACCCCAGTGAGAATGGCCCACATCACAAAATCTCAAAACTGCAGATGCCGGCATGGATGTGGAGAGAAGGGAACACTTTAACACTGCTGGTGGGACTGCAAACTAGTACAACGTTTTTGGAAGGAAGTATGGAGAAACCTCAAAGCACTCAAGGTAGACCTCCCATTTGATCCTACAATCCCATAAAAAAATCCTTTTACCATAAGGACACTTGTACTAGACTGTTTATTACAGCTCAATTTACAATCGCCAAAATGTGGAAACAGCCTAAATGCCCACCAACCCAGGAATAGATTAACAAGCTGTGGTATATGTATACCATGGAATACTATTCAGCAATTTAAAAAAATGGAGACTTTACATCCTTCCTGGATGGAAGTGGAAGACATTATTCTCAGTAAAGCATCACAAGAATGGAGAAGCATGAATCCTATGTACTCAATTTTGATATGAGGACAATTAATGACAATTAAGGTTATGGGGGAGGGAGGATAAGCAGAAAGAGGAGGATAAGCAGAAAGAAGAGAAAGAAGGAGGGAGGGGGTGGGGCCTTGGTGTGTGTCACTCTTTCTGGGGGCAAGACATGATTGCAAGAGGGACTTTACCTAACCAATGCAATCAGTGTAACCTGGCTTATTGTACCCTCAATGAATCCCCAACAATTAAAAAAAAAACAAAAAAAAAAAAACCTTCACAGATGACTAAAACAACCACCTGAGGCAGCCTCTAGGAGATTACATATCAGGGCAAATAAAAATATCTCAAAGATTTCTCCCACAAATATTGATAAAAACCTTTAGCCCTTATAATGAACTTGTTCTACCTGCCAGAAACACAGTTCAAACAAATCAGGGCAAAGATTAAAACCAACTCTTGTATAAACTAGTGAACTTTGTATTACTTTGAAAGTTATCAAGTCTCTATTTGTATCTGTCTCCCTGTTTCTATATATCATGTCTATGTGATACCTCCTTACCGCCACAGATTATTGGTAAATCATTTCATAAATCTCTTAAAAGAACTCTAGTCTAGGTTAGTTTTCAAAAATGTGAACTAAACTAAAATACTAGGCCCCCCAGATGACTTAAAGGAAACCCTCTTGGCCAAAGGGACCCCAGAAATACCAAAAGGCTGAGTTGCTGGCCATGAGAAAGGAGGTCATGAGGCAGGAGATCAGAATAGGGAATGCAGGTAAAGTGGAATGATAGGAATAAAATCAGAGTCATAGATCAATGAGAACAAGCTGCCATTGTAACCATTACAGTAAGACCTTGCTTGCTCCAATTCGAGGAAAGCCCTTGGGGAGGCTTTCCTGCACAGATGGAGGGCAAGAGTGACCTCATGTGACTCTGACTTCATTATATCATCCTTACTGTAAATTATTACCCCCTGAATGGACTTTGGGAATATTTTTTTAATTTTTTCAAATTAATATGAGGGTACATTTCTTAGGTTACCTTGTTCTCACTTCCCTGGAAAATTTCCATTTGTAGAAGAGCCCCTCACCCATGGGGGCGTGTTGTACACCCTCACAGTGTGCACATTAGGGGAGACCCCGCCTCATGCCCTCCCTCCTTCTGCCAAACGTTCTGCCCCCTCGCCCCTCTTGCTTCCCTCTACTCCTGAACTCAACTATATTAGTGTTTTACTGTTCTTATGAGCATGTAATTGTTTACATATTGATTTCATATTAGTATGGAGTACACTTATAGGTGGAAAGCCTATAAAATAACCTTTAAGCAGTTCCTCTCTGAGAGAATAAGTTATAAGTCTTTTGAGAGTAAGGAAGGAAAAAATCTGGATAGAACTCCATATGTGGCGAAGGACCTAATCATGTAGATTTGATTTAGAGTCTAACTTGGTGGGGGCAGATGTCGTGGGGGCAGATCTGCAAGCAGACATCCGTATATCTCAGGAATTTCCAAACTACTCCCCAACCATGAATGACATTCAGGCATCCAGATGGTCTGTTAAAAGTTAAGCATTATAACCATTTGGTTCCCTGGAGTTCTGTCTTGTGTCTGTTTGACCTCCCAGAGCTTTGGTTTTATGGTTTGTTACTCTTAGTTACTTAGCATAAGAAACAACTTTAGACACAGCTATGATTTAACAATAAAAAAAAATAAAAATAAATTAAAAATAAACAAATAAAAATAAAAATTGAGGCGCAAAAAAATAAAAAATAAAAAATTAACAAAAGAAACAACTTTAGATAAGGTTAGAAGTGTTGTTATCAGCTAAGCTATAGACATCCTGGCACCAGGTGGTTAGGGCCTGGGTCTTTGAGTTAGAGCTGGTAGATTATTGATTTCTGATGTGTACGTGCAGTACTGCCTATAAAAGTTGTGGTAAAATAAGAATTTCTGTCACATGCCAAAAAAAAAAAAAAAAAAAAAAGTGTTCAAGACCTTCTTCTGTATGTGGGGATTGAGGATGCAGAACATAGACTTTCTGTGTAACTCAGCTCCTCAGCTGCCAGGAGCTGGATAAGGGCAGACCTCCCATGCTTGCTCACCACCCACCTATGAGCTGAATAAAGCATGTTGCACCTGTTCTCCATGCCTCGGTTTCTCTCTGGTCTATCTGAATCAGAACATTGGCATTATAGCCAGGCAGGGATTGAGGACTGCTGATGAGAGACTCTTTCCCACCAGCCACTCTCACCATATAACTGTCAATCCAGGGGACCTGGTTAGAAGAGTAGGAGGCTAGAGCTAGAGGGCCAGCAATTCCCATGCAAGATCCCCTGATGTGGAAACAAGAGAAGGACAAGGAATCTGTGCCCTGATGAGCTGGCAGGACATGCTGTCAGCTGATATATGTTTCTACTGGTATGCTATGGGGCTGGTGTCATAATTTCAAAACCATTTTAGAACTATTTTGTTTTTCATACAATAAAAAGAAATTATTCTTTTATACATAGGAATGTGGTTTGATGATGCAAACAGGTACACCTGATATACTTTGCAGGTCGTACGTGTCTGTCATCCTGTCACCCTGCAAGGCACTCGTCAAGCACAGGCTCCTTAGTAGGTGTGAACCTCAAAGGAGCTCTGTCTCTGCAGGAGAGTGGGCAGGGCCCAGGGACAGTCCTGACGTGGGAATTCTGCCAGATTCTGGCCCTGTCCCTTAGTCATTTGATGACTAAGTCACAAAGTGACAAGTCACTTTGCCTCAGTTTCCTCATCTTTAAAGGGAGTTTAGTAATTGTAACCTTGAAGAACTGTTGGAAGACTGTAGGTAGCATTAGGAAGAGGAAACACACGTGATCAATATGCTCATGAAAAGATGTTCACCTTCACTAGAAATCAGAGAAATGCAAATTAAAACAGAGACAGCATTTTACACTGACCTGGGCAGACATTTCAAATATTGGTACTGTATATACTCGAGTATAAGCCAACCCGAGTATAAGCCAACCCCCTTAATTTTACCCCAAAACTGGGAAAACTTACTGACTCAAGTATAAGCCGAGGTGGAAAATGCAGCAGCCACTGGTAAATTTCGAAAATAAAAATATATACCCAAAACAATTACAATAATTGAGGAATCAGTAGGTTAAATGCTGATACCCTCACATCAGATACAGCTGAAGCTCTGTTTGGACATACAGATGAGGAGGAGGAAGAATCCAGTTTTGAAGGATTTTAACCTTTGTGATTTAGCTTGATCACAAAGCGCTAAGCACACCAAATCAAATAACCTGTATGACCCGCGTATAAGCCAAGTTCGGGTTTTTCAGCACAAAAACTCAGCTTATACTCAAGTATATACAGTAAATAAAAAAGGCTTAGAAATTGAAATTGCTCCTTGATCCATGGGCTGCAGAATGGATGTGTTAACAGGTATGAAAGCAACATTAATCTATTCTACATCTCCCTTAGGGCTCCTGGGTGCACTGTCAATGAACAGTAAATTTTTTTTTTTTTTTTGAGACAAAGTTTCACAATGTCACCCTTGGTAGAATGTCATGGAATCACAGCTCACAGCAACCTCAAACTCTTGGGTTTAAATGATGATACTCTTGCCTCAGCCTCCCAAGTAGGTGTGACTACAGGCACCTGCCACAATACCCAGCTGTTTTTTTGTTGCAGTTGTCACTGGTGTTTTAGCTGGCCCAGGCTGGGTTTGAACCCACCAGCCTGGGTGTATGTGGCTGGTGCCCTACCCACTGAGCTACGGGAACCACCTGAACAGTAATATTTTGAAAGGAATCTTTTTTTCTGAGCAATACGTTTTTAAAAGGCTAAAAATAGGGTGGCACCTGTGGCTCAAGGAGTAGGGCACCGGCCTCATATATTGGAGGTGGTGGGTTCAAACCTGGCCCCAGCCAAAACTGCAAAAAAAAAAAAAAGGCTAAAAATATTCAGTAAGCCATGCCATAAACAGGTATGTTGTCATTCAGGCTTTGTTGTTCCATTTTTAGAACTTTTTAGAGCACAGGAAGAGTAGATTTAGCATAATTCTTAAGGGCTTTAGCATTTTTGGAATGGTAAATGAGCTCTGTTACCAGCTACATTAGCCCCTAACAAGGTTAGCATACCCTGTAAAGCTTTACTAGACATGGACTTCTGTCTACCTAGGAATGTCCTGGATGACATCTTCTTCAAATATAAGGCTGACTTGCCAACAATGAAAAATCAGTAGTTTAGTGTAGTCATCTTCTGAGTAACTTGCTGTAGCTTTTACATCAGCACTTGCTGCTTCACCTTGCACATTCATGCTATAGAGATAGCTCTTTCCATAAACCTCATGAACCCAACCTTTTAGCTTCCAACTTCTTTTTTTTCTTTTTTTTGAGACAGAGTCTCACTGTATCATCCTCCAAAGAGTGCTGTGGCGTCATCATCTCACAGCAACCTCAAACTCTTGGGTTCAAGCGACCGTCTTGCTGGGACTACAGGCGCCCAACACAACAGCTGGCTATTTTTTGGTTGTAGTTGTCATTGTTGCTTGGCAGGCCCCGGCTGGGTTCAAACCCACCAGGTCTAGTGTACGTGGCTGGCGCCCTAGCCACTGAGCTACAGGCACCGAGCCAGCTTCCAACTTTTCTTCTGCTAGCTTCTTTACCTGTTAGTCTTCACAGAATTGAAAAGTTATCTTGCTCTGGATTAGGCTTTGGTTTAAGGGAATATTTTGGCTGTTTTAATACTGTATCCAGATCCCTCAAACCTTTTCCACATCAGCAATACAGTTATTTTGCTTTCTTATAATTTGTGTTCAGAGGAATAACACTTTTTATTTCCTGTAAGAACTTGCCTTTTGCATTAAAAACTTGGCTGTTTCGCCCAAGAGGCCTACCTTTCAGCCAATCTCAGCCTCCAACATGCCTTACTAAGCTTAATCATGTTAAGCTATTTAAAGTGAGAGATATGAGACTCTTCCTTTTTCACTCAAACTTTTAAGAGACCATTTCCAAAATTAAGATAATGCTGTATCACTGAATTAATATAAAACAACAGTGTTAGGTTAAACAAAAACACAAAAATTGTCATATGGTGAGAGGCCACAGGCACTAACACCCTGGAGTTAAATTTCTCTACGGTGTGTGCCACTAATTTTGTCAGATAATCTCACCACTGCTCCCAAATGGAGGATTACAGAACTCATATTACACTCTGATAAAGTGATTCCATTGAGTGAATTGGGGAGAACTGTTTAACTTTGTTTGCATCATAATTAAACAAACTCACTTGCACAAAGAAAGAATTGTTTTCAAACATTTATCAAGAAAAGAACAGCTTATCTGAGTAAGAGCTTTTAATCAATTCACAATTTCTCTACCATCACCAATTCAGAGTAAGAAAAGCAAAGAACCGCCAAGCAAAAAACACAGCACAATAAACATTTATCAATTTTTCTCAAACTCTTCAGCATTTATCTTTACATATTACTTTTTCAGTAACTTATTTTGAGCATTTTGAAGTATCTTTGTAATAATTTCAGAAAGTTATTTTTTGAGCTCAGGGTAAAAAAAAATCAGTATAAAACTCATTCTTTAGAACAAAGTATGACTTGCCTTATATATAAATAATTAGGCTTAAGATTTAAGAAATGCAAAAGAAAAATTTATACATTGCTTACAGTATTTTACAAAATCTTTTTGGAAATCCTTTCTGGTATTGACAAAAGCACGTCCTCTTTCGGTTCCGACAACAAATACATCTGTTTCATACACTGCGATGCAGGCCACTTCTGCCTTAGACTTGGCCAGTTCTTTACACTACAATACAAATAACAAATATTTTGTTATATACATATTTAAGAGTACCATGTCTACTAAATGAATAAAAATATGTAACACTTAAAACTATCCTAATGCATGATCTGGAATCAGTGAAGTTCCTGTATCTAGCCTTAAATATCATATACAGAAGAGAGTCTCCCATTATTTAAGGTGCCTCTCTTTCTAAACAGTTTTTTGCATGGTTTTAAACAAAAGATGACACAGAATTTATGAGGAAAAAAGCAGACATCTCTTGTAATCATATTTCACATCTATAATCTTCACACTCTGGGAGGCCAAGGCAGGTGTATCACTTGAGTTCAGAGATTCGAGACAAGCCTGAGCAAGAGTGAGACCCCATCACAACTAAACATATAAAAACTAGCTGGGGACTGGGCGAGGTGGCTCATGCCTATAATCCTAGCACTCTGGGAGGCCGAGGCGGGTGGATCACAGGTTAAAGACCAGCCTGAGTCAGAGTGATACCTCATCTCTAAAAATAGCCAGGCGTTGTGGCGGGCACCTTTAGTCCCAGCTACTTGGGAGGCTGAGGCAAGAGGATCACCTGAGCCCAAGTGTTTTTGAGGTTGCTGTGAGCTATGACGTCACAGCACTCTACCAAGGGCAACAAAGTAAGCCTCTATCTCCAAAAAAAAGAAGAAGACAAAAAGAAAAACTAGCCCAGCAATGTGGCAGGTACCTGTAGTCCCAGCTACTTGGGAGGCTGAGACAAGAGGATCACTTGAGCCCAATACTTTGAAGTTGCTGTGAGCTATAACGCCACAGCATTCAACCCCAGGACAATTGAATGAGACTCTGTCTCTCAAAGAAAAGAAAAGAAAAAGAAACAGACACAGATTATATTCAGGCTTGCTTGATAGGGAGTACTCTTATTCTCAACACCACCTGTGAGGCCTTAGAGGCAGGACTGGGCAGAGGAAGAGTTGAGCACTGACGTAGCTCCACTAGAGAAGCTTAGGAGCTCCTGTGACCCTCCCCAGAAAAAGAGGTTGTACAAGGTGGTTCTAACACTCCCAAGCAGCTGGGGGAATTGGTGCCATCACTCCTGAAACAAAGGTGGGAGGGAGAGTGTCTGCAACTCATACACTAATATACACTACACAATTCCACCTCCAGAAGTAGTTCCCCATGAATATACAACTGCAACCACATTAAGGTGTGTATACTACTTATTGACTTTAAGTATATTTCTATGAGATTAAATATTCCTTTAAAACTTTATAGGGTATATAAAATATTCCATTATATGGATAAACTATAATTCATTTAGTGTTCACATTATTGAAATGGTTGATTATAATTTTCCTTCCTAAAAATTATACTATATGAATAAACTAGGAACAAAATGTTTACTGAATGACTTTATTTAGACAGAGTCTCACTCTGTTGCCCTGGGTAAAGTGTCATGGAATCATAGCTCACAACAACCTCAAACTCTTGGGCTTGAGTAATCTTGCCTTAGTCTCTTGAGTAGCTAGGACTGTAGGTACACAACACCATAAAGCCTGGCTAGTTTTTCTACTTTTAATACAGGCAGTATTGCTAAGGCTAGTCTAGAACTCCTGAGCTCAACCAATTCTCTTGCCTCAGCCTCACAGAGTGCTAGGATTACAGGAAGAAGCCACTGTGCCCAGCTTGAATAAATTTCTTTAAAGAGAGTCAAAGATATTAAAGAGAATTCTCAAAGCTTAATGAATATCTGTTTCTAAGAAGATTCACAATATCCTAGCAAATGTTACCTTTAAAAAGGGCGTCTTAGTAATCATAACCAATACTCCACTAATATCCTCTGCCTAGTTTTCCAATGCGTGTTTCCCTACTGATCCATAAAATAACCCCACTTATGGCTTGGTAGCACAGTGGTTATGGTGCCAGCCACATACACCAAGACTGGCAGGTTCGAACCCAGCCTGGGCCAGCTAAACAACAATGAAAACTGCAACAAAAAATAGGTAGGCATTGTGGCGGGAGCCTGTATTCCCAGTTACTTAGGAGGCTGAGGCAAAAGAATCACTTGAGCCCAGGAGTTTGAGGTTGCTGTGTGCTGTGATGCCACAGAACTCTACCAAGGGGACATAGTGAGACTCTGTCTCAAAAAAAAAAAAAAAAAAGTACCTCACTTATTTCAGGCACATAATAGCTACTTATGGAATTAAATAATAATTATGCATACTTTTGTTAAAGTTTAATTTGTTTTAATAACTATTTTTACTCATCTGGAATTTAACTTGGCACAGGATGAAGACCATATCAAAGCTTTTTTAACCAAATAGTCTATTTTCTCATTATCAGTTGTTGAAACTAACTCCTCCCTTTTTCATTTAACTTAAATGGAAATTATTTCTGCATAATAATTGCTTTAAAATGTTATCTTGAACTAATAACTGCATACTTACTAAGATGATCAGAAATCTTTTGAAATATCTTTTTTTTTTTTTTTTTTTGATACAAAGCCTCAAGCTTTTGCCCTGGGAAGAGTGCCGTGGCATCACACCTCACAGCAACCTCTAACTCCTGGGCTCAAGCGATTCTCCTGCCTCCGTCTCTCAAGTAGCTGGGACTACAGGTGCCCACCACAACACCCAGCTATTTTTTGGTTGCAGTCGTCATCGTTGTTCTTTGGCAGGCGCAGGCTGGATTCAAAACTGCCAGCTCACGTGTTACGTGGCTGGCACCTTAGCCGTTTGAGCCACAGGCGCTGAGCCCTTTTGAAATATCTTAAAGCCACAGTCGAGAAATTTCTGACCTAGAGGTGAACCAACACTGTCCCCAGCAAGAGGAAGAATAATGTACTGTAATTTTGCTACATTACATTTGTGTATGTGCTATGGCTGCTCACCTGTAAGAAACTATTCTTTACTTACTTTGTGATAAATGAGGGTACATTCTTGCTGAACCATCCACACTTAGTTGGACAACCCTGTCATCAAAGGCAGTATTTATGAAACAGCACAGCAAAATTTATGTGCCATCCAAGGATTACATCAAAGAAATCTATGGGCCAAGGAAAGGATGAAGCCAACCTTGGTTTCTTTAGCATTCTAACAAGCCAGTCAGTAACTCAGTAGTTTATATGATTAAAATTATACTTTATAATATACAACGAGGATTATGAGGAAAGACGGACTTACTTTTGCTAGGAAGGAAAAAATTAAGGCTGGGAATAATGAGATGACTATACCAAAGATGAGAAAACAGTAAAGAAATTCTAAGATAATGTGTTTTATGTGACCCCATGGTATGAACTGTAATGTGTCAGAAAATACCTAAGCCTGAAACTTTTTACATCATATACTGTGTTTCCATCTACATACCCATAAAAACATAATAAACTGTGTAACTACCATCATGGTAAGATAAATACAAAACAACAGCAATAATATTTCACTATGATTTTTTTTCTAAGAGCAACACAATGCACAATTTAATAAAAGGTTACAAAGAAAAGACAATTGTAAATGTATAAAGCAAAATAAAATAAATACCCTATATACTCAAGTATAAGCCGAGTTTTTTCCAGCACAAAATTTGTGCCGAGTTCGGGTTTTTCGGCAAAAATTTTGTGCCAGAAAAACTCGACTTATACTCGAATATATACGGTAGATATAAAATAGCATATATCCTCTTATGGCCCCTAATTCTAGCAAACATCTTTATACAGATACAATTAAATACCTAAATACCGGAACCATACTCTAACATACAAACTCATTCTGAGTACCTTCAAACATTGTAACGTTATGTACAAATTTAAGTTACCACTTGCACTTGAGTGACTGCCTGAGATAATGGCAGCAAAAAAACTGAGATTAAATGTAAAAAATTAAACATTTAGATCAGTTAATAACATTTTGAAGCAGGGTAATAAAATGTGATTTACAAAGCTTAAACCATGATTCAAGCAAAAAAATTAAAAACCCTTCTTGTTTAAAAAACATAAAAGTATACTATCTACAAAACAAATCAACTTTATCCACAAGCCCAATCCCATCCAATCCCATCCAATAATGGAAGATTAGAACCATAAGGCCATCTCACCATGGACTCAAGAGCAGACATGAGGAATGTCACCACCATCCTGCTCTCTGAGGACTCCTCATCTTCAACAGGCAGGGTGGACATTGCTACTTGGGCCATGATCTCTGTGAACACAGAAGTGAAAGGAAAGTGAGTGGTAGAAATCTGGTGTCCTAAACCCACATTTGGACTGTGACCATATTCATGGGCTGCTTACTTTACAGTCTTCTTGCATAAGAAAAAAAATAAGAGGCGGCACCCATAGCTCAGCCACTAGGGCACCAGCCACATACATTGAAGCTGGAGGGTTTGAATCCAGCCCAGACCTGCCAAACAACAATGACAACTACAACCAAAAAATAGCTGGGCTTTGTGGCAGGCACCTGTAGTCCCAGCTACTTGGGAGGCTGAGGCAAGAGAATCACTTAAGCCCAAGAGTTTGAGGTTGCTGTGAGTTGTGATTCCACAGCACTCTACCAAGGGCAACATAGTGAGACTCTCTCTCAAGAAAAAAAAAACAAAACTCAGAAACAAGCATGCTATTTGCTCAAAACTCTTATCCTATAAAATAAAGCTACCCATTAAATTTCCACCTAATGCTACTTCCATAAAATTAGGTCAACATCACACTCAAAATAAATCCAGACGGCACCTAGAACCAGTGAAATTTCTACTGAGAGGAAGAAGAGGAGATGCACTTTATAATCTAGTGATAATCTATTACAGTGACAGTCTATAACATGCAGGAACTACATGCAAAGTGCCCCTTTTTCCCTGCACATACTGACACAGAAAAGGGTAGATGAAGTGAACTGAAGCTGGCAAAGACAATTTCCTTTTCTTACTAGGAAAATAGACTGCAGGGTATCAAGTAACATGCAAGATTCCTTTATAATACAGCATATTATTCTCTTTAAAAAACATTTTCTGGGGCAGTGCCTGTGGCTCAGTGAGTAGGGCACTGGCCCCATATACCAAGGGTGGTGGGTTCAAACCCAGCCCTGGGCCAAACTGCAACAAAAAACAGCTGACCATTGTGGCAGGCGCCTGTAGTCTCAGCTACTCGGAAGGCTGAGGCAAGAGAATCACCTAAGCCCAAGAGCTGGAGGTTGCTGTGAGCTGGGACGCCATAGCACTCCAGCAAGGACAACAAAGTGAGACTCTGTCTCTAAAGAAAAGAAAAAAGAAAAATTTTTTTTCTGATACTTTGGTATCAGCAAAGACCCTCGGCTGCACTTCAAACACATACAACACATAAACAGAAAATGTTAACTGCTGGCAAAGATGCAGCAAAATTTTAACTCTAGTGCATTGTTGTTTGGAATATAAAATGGTGCAGCTGCTGTAGAAAAGTTTGGTAGTTCCTTAAAATTTAAGCTTAAATTATCATATGATCCAACTATTCCACTTCTGGATATATACTCTATATTATGATTATACATACACACATATACACAGTACATGTTTTCATCCATCGTTCCTGGCTTATAACGCCCACGACCATAACCTGTTAGTCTTTTGTTACAATGGCAGACACAGTAGGCCTCAGAAGCAAGCCACAAGACACAGAATCTCTCTCTCAGACCTTCTCCCATCCTCCTTTCACACGCTCAAAGCAGAACTCTAATCTGATTGTGGGTCATAAAACTCTCATTCCACAGAGGGTCCTGACTTATACCCTGAAGAAAGAAATGCGACAGAGAAAAAGAGCAAAAAGAATCCGAACAGACAAGCCCTGCTGGGTTTGGTTGTACCCTTTCGTCCAATCACATTTCGACACGGCTGTCTGTGGTTTAGTCATAGACAGCCAATGAGATCTCCACAAAGGACCCAAGGAACAGAGTTCAGGGAGCTTCCGGAGAGCTGAACACATGGAGGTGAACAGGAAAGTGAGCAGTAACTCATCTACATACTGGGAGGACCGCACACCCCAATTCCACAATTACAAAAGCTCCTGCGATTGGGACCCTTCTGGAACTCACCCTCGTATCCTTTAAAATATCCTTCATCATGCACTGCTAAAGGTAAGTAAACACTTCCCTGAGTTCTGTGAGCCACTCTAGAAAATTAATTTTACCCAGAGTTAAAGCCAATTTGAAGCTGGTTGATCAGACATTCCAGAGGCCAAGATTTGTGACTGCCATCAGTGAGGATAAGTGGGCAGTTTGAGGACTGATCCCTCACCTTGTGGGATCTGACACCATCTCGCAGTAGATAAAATTAGAGGATACCCACCTAGTATCCACTACTTGATGTGGGGGGGGGGAGGTGGGGAGAACCCTACATCTGGTCACGAAAGTCTTCACCTGGGTCGATGATTATGGTAGTGTGAGAAAAGGGAAAAGCACAGTTTGAGAGTTTTTCTCAAAGCAACCCCCCAAAACTGAAAGGAGGTACTCAAATAGATAGTTATACACCTACAGTCACAGTAGTACAGATAATGGCCACAAGGTAGAACCAATCCAAATACCACCCAACAGATTCATTCATGTACATGGAGCATCACTCAGCCCTAAAAAGAAACTTCTCATAATGCTATAGATGAAACTTCATGACATGCTGTTAAGTGCAACAAGCCATACACAAAAGACTATGTGATTCTGCTTATATAAGGTACGCAGAATAGCCAAATTCATAAAGAAACAAAACTAGAATGGTTAGGTTAGTTGCCAGGTGCCAGGAAGAGGGAGTAATGGGAAGCTATTGTTTAACAGAGTTTCAGTACAGAATGATAAAAAAGTTCTGGAGATAGTGGGGATGGTTGACAATAATGAGAATGTACTTCACACCAGTGAACAGTGCAATTAAAAATGGTTGCCTTTTTTTTTTTTTTTTTAAGGAGACAGAGTCTCATTTTGTTGCCCGTGGCAGAGTATTGTCGTGCCATAGCTCATAGCAACCTAAAACGCTTGGACTCAAGCGATCCTCTTTCCCCAGCCTCCAGAGTAGCTGGACTACAGGCACCTGCCACAAGGCCAATTTTTTTTTTTTTTCTTTGAGACAAGGTCTCGCTCTGGGTCAGACCAAACCTGTGAGCTTAGGCAATCCACCCGCCTCAGCCTCCCAGAGTGGTAGGATTACAGGTGTGAGCCATAGCACCCCGCCATGAAATTGTTTTTATTTTACCAAAGTAAAAAAATCAAAAACCAAATCAATATATCCGATGAAGATACTCCAAGACTGCAAAAAAAAAAAAAATTTTTTTTTTTTTTGCAGTTTTTGGCCGGGGACGGGTTTGATCCCACCACCTCCAGTATATGAGGCCGGTGCCCTACTCCTTTGAGCCACAGGTGCCGCCCAGATGGCAAAAATTTTTCATTCAAACGTTAAAAGTTGTTTTTCTAGAAATACTATGCAACCCTATAATCCCAGCATTCTGGGAGGCCAAGGCAGGTGGATTGCCATAGCTCACAGCTTTGAGACCAGCCTGATCAAGTACAAGACCCCGTCTCTAAAAAACAGCCAAGCATTGTGGCAGGTGCCTATAGTCTCTCCCAGCTACTCGGGAAGCTGAGATAAGACAATCACTTGAGCCCAAGAGTGTGAGGTTGCTGTGAGCTATAAAATGCCATGGCAGTCTACCAAGGGTGACAAAGAGAGACTCTGTCTCAAAAAAAAAAAAGAGTACTGCACAAATTAGATACCTGTGAAAATTTGGTTGAATTAATTCCACTTTAGTGAGATTAAATGATCAAACTAACAACACAGAAGAATGGCTTACTTAAAGACTCCTAGCAAAACAAAGAATTCTAAAAACATCTGTGTATATAAATTTATTAAAAGCACCTCGGTATCACTGGGTGCCTCACACTTGTAATCCTAGCACTCTAGAAGGCTGAGGCCAGTGAATGGCTTGAGCTCAGGAGCTTGAGATGAGCCTGAGCAAGAGTGAGACCCCATCTCTACTAAAAATAGAAAAACTAGCCAGGCATTTTGGCTGGAGCCTATAGTCCCAGTTACTTGGGAGACTGAGGCAAGAGGACTGGTTGAGCCTAGGAGTTTGAGGTTGCTATGAGATATGATACCCTTAGAACTCCAGCCTGGGGCAACACACTGAGACTGTAATCTCAGAAAGAAAAAAAAGAAAGAAAGAAAAAGAAAATACCTGAGTATCCTTAACTAAAGCCCCATTATTTCAGAGAACACAGGTACTTCCAGAGCTATCAGCCTGAAACTGTTTTGCCTAAAAATGTAAGTAAATCTTCCTATCGTTGAAGAGTGTAGTCTAGGGCCGGGATGGCTCAAGCCTGTAATCCTAGCACACCAGGAGGAAGTGGCAGGTGGACAGCCTGAACCAAGGAGTTGGAGACCAGCCTGAGCAAGAGCCAGACCTCGTCTCTAAAAATAGCCGGGCCTTGTGGCGGGCACCTGTGGTCCCAGCTACTCCAGAGGCTGAGACAAGAGAATCACTCGAGCCCAGTAGTTTGAAGTTGCTGTGAGCTGTAACACTACCGCACTCTACTGAGGGCAACAAAGAAAGACTCTATCTCAAAAAAGAGTGGTCTAGCTTTACCATCTGCCGCCACATGAATTAAATGCTAGGCCAGATTTAGGCAGCAAGAAGTGATAAAGTACATATACTTAAAAAGTTATGCTAAAACCAATGGACAATTGTCCTTTTATCTTTGAACAAATAGAAGCAATTTTGTTTCCCAAAACCAGGTCCCCACCTTGATTAGAGACAGAATAAGAAAAAGTAGTATAAAGCAAGTAAGTAGTTAAATCACAGAAATTACTTTCCCTAACAACTTAGACCTCATTCTTTTCTCTTGGATGGCTAAGTCCAAGGAAATGCATTAAAGTGTGGCTTACTAATAATGGACAACAAGGCCTGTATTTTTCCAGACATCCCCTTAGAATACACGGTCATTATTTCTGAAAGCTCATGGTATTTCTTCCTATCACTTCTTTAACTCCTGAGTGAGAGAAAAAGATGTGTTCTCACTTTACAAATGCAATGATTTGTCAAGGTTATATAGCCACTGGCAGAATCAGAACATGAAACTAGGCCAATTTTCTGCCTACTTCCCTACAAGTTTTCTGCCTACACATCCCACCTTAAAATGCCATAACTCTGCTCTGATGTTATCAATGTACAATGTGTTGAGAAATGGTGAATAGCCCACCAACAGCCCACAGGAGCACCACAGGTAACGAGTGGTCCTATGTCATCAGCAGCACCATTAGGGGAAGCAGCCGAGCATTCAGGAAGGAAAGCACCCTGCAGGTGACCCATTCCAGAGAGGGCTGAGGGAAGATGCCTGAAGTTCACTAAACTGCTCTGTACTGGTCCACCAGAGATTATGTCCCTGGAGAGTCTTTCCTTGAGACTATTCATGGCATATTCCCAGCACCCCTGGCTGGGTAACTGCGCCCTCTCTTTTCTCCCTTTCCCAGAAAGAACTGCTATCAGAAGGTATCACTAATGACAAACACCAGAAGATACACCAGGCCAGCTGGTGACACTGATCCCCACAGAACCAAAGCCAGGAAAGCCAGGGTGTGGGTTCATCAGACCACTACTGAGTGCTGTGACCCAGGGGCTGTGCTGAGGTGCTTTCCTCCATAAAAGGAGATGCTAAATCAAGCACTTATTACGATGGCTCGTTTCATCTATGGCCTTCTACCAATCCCCTCAATCTAAAGTAAGAGTTGGACAAAGAAATTATATCATGCTTTATTGATCATCTTGCTTAATATTCACAACCAAAATGGGAATATACATGGAGCCTAGGAAAAGCTCTTTATTTTTATCTGAGACAGAGTCTCACTTTTTCACCCTCAGTAAAGTGCCTTAGCATCATAGCTCACAGCAACCTCAAACTCTTGGGCTCAAGCGATTCTCTTGCCTCAGCCTCCCAAGTACCTGGGACTACAGGCGCCCAACACAATACCCTACTTTTTTTTTTTTTTTTTTTTAGAAATGAGGTCTCACTCTAGCTGTGGTCTGGAACCTGTGAACTCAGACAATCCACCAGCCTCAGACTCCCAGAGTGCTAGGATTACAGGTGTGAGCCACCACGCCCCACCTCGAAAGAGTTCCTTAAAGGAGATAGAACTCCAGAAGCTGTTTGAACAGGACCCATGGAGTCTTTTTCTGGTTTACTTAGGGCATGGTGAGTATGGCCAGCATGGTGGCTTATACCTATAATCCCTACATTCTGGGAGGCTGACACAGGAGACTGCTTGATCTCAGGAACTGGAAAACAGAACAATTAACCAGACATCATCATAGTCCCAGCTACTCAGGAGGCTAAGGTAGGAAGACTGCTTGAACCCAGGAGTTCAAGTTTGCAGTGAGCTATGACGACACCATAGCACTCTAGCCAGGGCCACAGAACAAGAGTCTGTCTCAAAAAAAAGAAAAAAAAAAAAAAAAAAAAAAAGAAGAAGAAGAAAGAAAAGAAAAGGAAAAGGAAAAGGAAAAGAAAAAGAAAAAGAAAAAAAAATAAACTATAGGGCATATGTATGTATCACTACAAATGAACAACAAAAAAATCATCAAGAGGCCAGGTGCAGTGGCTCAGGCCTGTAATCCCAGCACTCTGGGAGGCAGAGGTGGGTAGATTGCCTGAGCTCAGGAGCTCAAAACCAGCCTGAGCAAGAGTGAGATGGGCTCTAAAAATAAAAGGGCTTGGCTTGGCATCCATAACACGGTGGTTACTGCACCAGTCATAGACACCAAGGCTGGTGGGTTTGAAACCAGCCCGGGCCAGCTAAACAACAACGAGAACTGTAAAAAGAAAATAACCGGGCATGTGGCAGGCGCCTATAGTCCCCACTACTTGTGAAGCTGAGGCAGGAGAATTCCCTTAGCCCAGGAGTGTGAGCTGTGACAAAGCTCTTGCTCAAGCCTAAGAGTTTGAGGTTGTTAGGGGCTGTGACGCCACGGCACTCTACCGAGGGTGACATAGTGAGACTCAAAAAAAATTGATGGGCTTTGTGGCAAGCGCCTGTAATCCCAGCTACTAGGAGGCTGAGACAAGAGAATATTCTCAGCCCAATACTTTAAGGTTGCTGTGAGCTATGATATTACAGCACTCTACCAAGGGCAAGAACAAAAAAATTCTACTGGACCGACTGCTGTAAGGATTAAAGTATGAAGAGTCAATTTATGTAAATTCTTATGATCCCCAGAGCTGCTGTGGTGGGAACTGTAGTAAAAGAATGGATCAAAGGTGGGCTTGGTAGCTTACACCTGTGATCCCAGCATTTTGGGAGGCTGAGGGGTAGGATTGCTTGAAACTAGCCTGGGTAACACAGTGAGACCTATCTCTACAAAAAAGTCTCACTATGTCACCCTCGGTAGAGTGCTGTGGCGACACAGCTCACAGCAACCTCAAACTCCTGAGCTCAGGGAATTCTCCTGCCTCAGCCTTCCAAGTAGCAGGGACTACAGGCACTTGCCACAACACCCAGCTATTTTTTTTGTTGCAGTTGTCATTGTTGTTTAGCAGGCCCAGGCCAGGTTCGAATCTGCCAGTCTCAGTGTATGTAGCTGGCGCCATAACCACTGTGCTACGGGCACCGTGCCTACAAAAAAAAAATTTGTAATTAGCCAGGCATGGTGGCACATACTTGTAGTCCTAGCTATTCAAAGAATGAGGAAAAGCCAAGGTGGGAGGATCACTTACATCAGGAGTCCCAGGCTACAATGGCTACAATCATGCCATTGCACTCAAGCCTGGGAGAAGAATGGATTATCATCAAGGAAAAAGAAAACCTATGAGAACAAGAGACATCCTATAAAGTCCATCCCAGCTCCATGTGAACATGCTTCACTCACAATTTCCAAGGATAACTGGTGAAATAGTATGAAAAGAGTAGCTAGGTAAGAGTCCCTGAGAAAAGGAACACAGGGAAGGAGAAAACACAGAAGTATAGTTTTATGACATGCTAAGGTTAAAAGGTATGTGAGACATCAGGGACACAGATTCTCAGGATAAATTAATGAAATTCCAAAGAGCCTAACACACTCTCAGTGCAGTAATCTTGCCTCAATGTTCAGCAACCATATTCTGAATATTTCTTCAGAAGCATATTCTGCCATATTTCTTTCTTTCTTTCTTCCGTCCTTTCCTTTCTCTTTCCTTCCTTCATTTATTTATTTTTAGAGACAGAGTCTTGTTCTGTTGCCAAGGCAGGAGTGCAGTGACATCATCACAGCTCACTGCAGCCTCGAAGTCTTGGACTCAAGGGATCCTCATGCCTCAGCCTTCCCAGTAGCTGAGACTAAAGGCAGCAGGCACCATGCTTGGCTAGTATTTTAAATGTTTCTGTAAATACGGGATCTCACAATATTGCTCAGATGGGTCTCAAACTCCTGGCCTCAAGTGATTCTCCAACTTCAGCTTCCCAAAGTGCCAAGAATATCCACACAAAAGTCCAACAAAATGGTACCATATAATTTCTCTTAACATCTTCCTAATGTTACCTTTTCCTGTTTTATTTCAGTATTTTAAGAATTCTTAGTAATGAAATAGCATCAGTATCTTTATAGCTCTTTACATATGCCAAAATGTTTAAATTGCTACTAAATTATTTAAATATACTAAATTCATCAGTCTCATCATATTGAAGGGGTATGACCTATTCACTATAGATGTCTCATTAATACTAAAATAGTTGGGCTCAGCACCTATAGCACAATGGTTACTGTGGCAGCCACATACACCAAGGCTGGCAGGTTCAAACCTGGCCTGGGCCTGCTGAACAACAATGACAATTGCAACCAAAAACAACCAGGCATTGTGGCAGGTGCCTGTAGTCCCAGCTATTTGGGAGGCTGAGGCAAGATAATCAATTAAGCCAGTGGTTCTCAACCTTCCTCAATGTATTTTCATTGTTAGAAAGGAGTCGCGACCCACAGGTTGAGAACTGCTGGCTGAAGCCCAACAGTTTGAGGTTGCTATGAGCTGTGATGCCACAGCACTCTTGAGGGTGACAAAATAAAACTGTCTAAAAAAAAAAAAAAAAAAAAAAAAAAACTTAAATAGTTGAATTTCTTTACTTACTAAAGAAACATTTTTCAGAGTCTTATTTGTATTTATTCAGTGACTCATCCCCTACTTAGGTCCTATGCCCATTACTAAATTTATGTCTGGCAATGACTGTGATACCCATAAATTACTGTCAATCATTTTCTTTTTACAGTGGCGCCTGTAGCTCAAGCGGCTAAGGCGCCAGCCACATATACCAGAGCCGGCCGGTTCAAATCCGGCCTGGGCTTGCCAAACAATGACAACTACAATAAAAAATAGCCAGGCGTTGTTGTGGGCACCTGCAGTCCCAGCTACTCAGGAGGCTGAGGCAAGAGAATCACTTAAGCCCAGGAGTTTGAGGTTGCTATGAGCTGTGACACTACAGCACTCTACCCAGGGCGAAAGCTTGAGGCTCTGTCTCAAAAAAAAAACAAAAAAAACATATATATATATAATTTTTAAAATATTGTAGTAACTGTTATGTGGCTACAGCTCTTTATTCAGTTTTTGTGTATGCATATTTTAATTCTGTGTTTTTTTGTTTTGCTTTGGAGACAGAGTCTCACTCTGTCAACAGGATAGAGTGCCATGCCCTCAGCCTGGCTCACAGCACCCTCAAACGATCCTCCTCCCTCAGTCTCCAAAGTAGCTGAGATATAAGTACATGCCGCCACACCTAATTTTTTTTCTATTTCAGTAGAGACAGGGGTCTTGTTTTCCTCAGGCTGGTCTCCAACCATAACCCTAAGTGATCGTCTCACCTTGGTCTCCCAGAGTGCTAGATTACAGGGTTGAGGCTCAAACAATTCTGTGGGTTTGTTTTATTCATTCCTTCGTTCATTCATTTTCAGACACAGTCTTACTCTGTTGCCCTGGGTAGTGTGCCATGACATTATCATCAAACTCTTTGGCTCAAGTAATTCTCTTACCTCAGCCTCCTGAGTAGCTGGGCCTAGAGGCATCAGCCACAATACCCAGTTATTTTTAGAAGAGGGGTCTGGATCTCGTTCAGGCTGGTCTTGAACCTGTGAGCTCAGACAATCCATCTGCCTTGGCCTCCCAAAGTGCTAGGATTACAGGCATGAACCACCACCACGCTGGACCAATTCTGTGTTTTTAAATGCAACATTATTTTTCTTCAAATAATTTTCCTTTAGGTTAACCACATATTTAAGCATTCTTCGCTCATTCTTTCTTCTATCTCATACTCCACCTTTTGGTTTCTCTGAACTACAATGGACAAAGCAGCATTGTCTTGGGCCCCATGTTAAATACACAAACACTAACAAAAGCTGATGAGCCAAAAAAAAAAAAAAAAAAAAAAGGGTCCTTGCATAATGTCTGTGATATCTACCACCACAAAATGACTCAGCACCTGTAGCTCAGCAGTGAAGGCACCAGCCACATACACCAGAGCTGCCAAGTTCAAATCCAGCCCAGGCCTGCCAAACAACAACTATAACCAAAAAATAGCCAGGCATTGTGGCAGGCACCTGTAGTCCCAGCTACTTGGGAGGCTGAGGCAAGAGAATCGCTTAAGCCCAAGAGTTTGAGGTTGCTGTGAGCTGTGACACTACGGCACTCTACCCAGGGCAACATAGTGAAACTGCCTCAAAAACATTTTTTTTTAAACCTAATTATTCAGTTCAGAGTCTTTTTAAATTGTCAAGCAGGTCCCAAGTTTGTGATCACTAATATAGAAAATCTACATAACTTAAGTAATAACATATCTGTGAATTTTGACTTTTTTATTATGAAAGTAAAAGTAGAGGCCGGATACAATGGCTCAGGCGCCTGTAATCCTAGCACTCAAGGAGGCTGAGCTGAGAGAACTGTTTGAGCTCAGGAGTTCAAGACCAGCCTTTGTCTCTAGTAAAAATACAATTATTAACCAGTCATCATAGCAGGCACCCATAGTCGCAGCTACTTGCAGCTACTTGGAAGCTGTAGCTGAAGGATTGCTTGAGCCCAAGAGTTTGAGGCTGCTGTGAACTATGGTGACGCCACAGCATCCCAAGACAAGAGAGTGAGACTCTGTCTCAAAAAAAAAAAAAAAAAAGGGCTGGGCAACCATAGCTCAATGGTTAGGGAGCCGGCTACATGCTCCGAGGCTGGTTGATACAAATGAATTCCAGGCCTGTTGAACAAAAGGAAAAAAAAACATAGCTGGGCATTGTGGTGGGCGCCTGTAGTCCCAGCTACTAGAGAGGCTGAGGCAAGAGAATGGCTTCAGCCCAAGAGTTTGAGTTTGCCATGAGCTATGACACCATAGTACTCTACTGAGGGTGACAAAATGAGACTCTGTCTCAAAAAATAAAAAAGCAAAAGTTGACAACATAAAACTAGTAGGATATTTGACATTGTATTTGAGAAACTAATGCATCGATATCTGGTTCAATGGAAGTAACTGCAATTCTCAGTGTGTTCTCGAGGTGCTCAGATATTTTGGTTCTAATTTTATTTTTAATGTGCTTCAATCTTTAATACAGTTGCTCCACAAATGCAGATGCTGCCAAAAAGTGATGACACAAATAAGGTATGATTGTGAAGTGATGACTATTTGCCACTGGGAAGACAGGACCTATAAAAGTAAAGAGACATGGTGTGGAAAAAAAAAAAGTAAAGAGACATGATCAAATTTTTAAGTTGAATATCAATTATAGCTCTATGCATTTCACTTGAAAATTAGCAGGTAACATGTTTCTGTCAACTGAAAATGGAGTCATAAATGCACCAAAATATTATTTTCCCAGTAATTTTCAACTGTTTTCAAATTCTTTTTTTTTTTTTTGAGACAGAGTCTCATTTTGTTGCCCTCGGCAGAGTGCCATCGCATCACAGCTCACAGTAACTTCTAGCTCTTGGATTTATGCCATTCTCTTGCCTCAGCCCCCCAGGTAGGTGCAACTACCTACCAGCGCCCGTCAAAATGCTCAGATTTTTTTTTGTGGTTGCAGTTCGGCTGTGGCCAGGGTGGAACCCACCACCCTCGGTATATGGGGCAGGCACCCTACTCACTGAGCCACAGGCACCTCCCTGTTTTCAAATTCTTGTGTAAATTTTTGCACATAAATTTTCTTGGTGTATAATGCAATGATACTTATAAAGTATGAGTTGGGGGGGGGGCAATTACATCATCTATTAATTCTGCAAGTCCCTCTCTTTTACCTACCATCACCAGGACACTATTAGTAACTATACCAGATATGATGACAATGGACGAAGAAAATCACTTGAACATATTTTTTTACTACTTCATATAAAGCTCTTAACTTTGCTTTATCTTTTAATGGCACTAAAGAAGCCATTTCTTTAGTGGTATTGTATTCATCATCAATACCGCCAACGAATATGGCAAGTAGAGGTGTATTTGTAGCTATCATCCATCACCAAAGCATACAATTTTTAATCAGCACCTTTACTCTCCAAACTTCTTTCAATAGATTTTCCAATTTCTTCAATTCGCCCGGCTATAGTCTAGTGAGACAAACTGATTTTAGAAATATTCCTTTTTTTTCAGGGCAAATTATACCTGGCATGCTTTCCATATATAGCTTAATAAACTATCAGTAAAAGGTTTTGATTTTTTTTGCTACTTTATAAATTTTACATTCTACCACATAACTAGCTTTTACAATGCAGGAATACATCTTCATTGCAACTTTTTTTTCTTTTTGAGACAAAGTCTCATTTTGTCACCCTCACTTGAGCGATATGGTGTCATAGCTCCACAGCAACCTCAAACTCTTGGGCTCTAGTGATTCTCTGCCTAAGCCTCCCAAGTTGCTGGGACTTCAGGTGCCTGCCACAACACCCAGATAGCTTTTAGAGACGGGGGTTTTGCTCTTTGTGGTCTTGAACTCCTAAAATCAGACAATCTACCCGCCTCAGATTCCCAGAGTGCCAGGATTACAATCATGAGCCACCACACCCAGCCGAGTTATAACTCCTTAAAAACATTTTTGTTGGCTCAGCGCCTGTGGCTCAAGCGGCTAAGGCACCAGCCACATATACCTGAGCTGACAGGTTCGAATCTAGCCCAGTCTCACCAAACAACAATGACAGCTACAACCAAAAAAATAGCTGAGCGTTGTGGCAGGCACCTGTAGTCCCAGCTACTTGGGAGGTGGAGGCAGGAGAACCGCTTGAGCCCAGGAGTTATAGGTTGCTGTGAGCTGTGATGCCATGACACTCTACCCAGCTTGAGGCTCTGTCTCAAAAAAAAAAAAAAATTTTTTTTTTTATTGAATACAGTTTTTTGGGCTCAGCACATGTAGCTCGGTGGCTACACATACACCATACAGCTCAGTGCCAGCCACATATACCAAGGCTGGCGAGTTAGAACCTCGCCTGGGCCTGCCAAACAATAACAATTACAACAACAACAAAAGCCAGGTGTTATGGCAGGCACCTGTAGTCCTAGCTACTTGGGAGGCCAAGGCAAGAGAATCGCTTACACCCAAGAGTTTGAGGTTGCTGTGAGCTGTGACACTATGATATTCTTCCAAGGGCAACATAGGGAGACTTTGTCTTAAAAAAAAAAAAAAAAAAAAAAAAAGATTACACTTTTTTCCACTTCTACTATTTTGTCTTTAAGACACAACCCTTCATGCATACACATCAAATTTAGCAGCATGTATTTGCATATAGTGCCTTTTCAAATTATACTCTTTGAAAATTTGTACAAATTCCCTACAAACTAAGCAGACTACCTTAATATCTGCCTTGACAAAAAAGTAGTCATTTGTCCAGTCTTCATTAAACAATCTTCCTTCATCCATAATTTTTTTTATTTTGGGTTCTATTGAGACATTGTAGAAGCCATGCTGAGATTTTAAAAATAAGAATAGATATGAGACTATATTTATTCTTACTATGAAAATTGACAGGAAAATTTAAAGCAAGGTTTGGGTCTTTCCACATTTCTGCCGCCAACACGGCCAACTATAAGTGTGGCAGAGGATGTGTGAGAGGATATGTGGCAGAGGATGCCACCCCTTGTGGAAATAGCCTTAATAAACCAATTAAGAATGCTTACCTGACTTCTAAATAGCAATAATGCCTAATGTTGCAATGATAGGTTGAATTATTGATAATGGCTGCCTTGCCAAGTTGCTACGAGCACATGCACATCTGATGGTGTCAATCCAACTGACTGTGCTTAGAAGATAACTGGAAGCCACATACCAACATTAGACTGAAGCAACATATGGTAAAAATAGGGAAGGGTATTATTTATGTTTATTTTATGTGACTTCACAACACGCCATGTTGTCTATAAAGTTCACTCTTGAGAACTACACAGATGAGTTCCACCAAAAAAAAAAAAAAAAAAACTGGCCAGCCACAGTGGCTCACACTTGTAATCCTAGCCCTCTGGGAGGCCGAGGGGGGAGGATACTTTGCGATAAAAACAGAAAAATTAGCTGGGCGCTGTGGCAGGCACCTGTAGACCCAGCTACTGGGAGGCTGAGGGAGAGGATGCTAGAACTCAGGAGTGTGAGGTTTCTGTAAGCTAGGCTGATGCCATGGTACTCTAGCCTGGGGCAAAAGAGTAAGATTGTCTCAAAAAAAAAAAAAAATCACATAAAAACTTATGTCTTACGTACGTTTATGATTTAGTGTTGGGCTGCATTCATAGCCATCCTGGGGCTGTAAGTTGGACACTCCAATTGGAAGTCAATATTTTAAAATTTCCTTCTAGTGAAAAACTGCCTGTTTGCTAAATTTCTTTCTTCTCTAATTGGGGGGGGGGGCGCCTGTGGCTCAATGGGTAGAGAGCCGTCCCCATACACCGAGGGTGGCGGGTTCAAACCTGGCCCCAGCCAGCTAGAACAGTAGTAGCAACTGCAACAAAAATACTCAGGCGTTCTGGGAGGCGCCTGTAGTCCCAGCTACACAGGAGGCTGATGCAAGAGAATCGCTTAAGCCCAAAAGTTGGAGGTTGCTGTGAGCTGTGACAACTCAGTACTCTACCGAGGGTGACATAGTGAGACTCTGTCTCAAGAAAATGGGTATTTTCACAGAAATAAAAATTTATGTTGGGTGGCCCCTGTGGCTCAGTGAGTAGGGCGCCAGCCCCATTGATGGAGAGGGTGGTGGGTTCAAACCCAGCCCTGGCCAAACTGCAACAACAGCAAAAAAAAAAAAAAAAAAGAATTTTGGGCAGCTCCTGTGGCTCAGTGGGTAGGGCGCTGGCCCCATATACTGAGGGTGGTGAGTTCAAACCCAGCCTCGGCCAAACTGTAACAACAAAAAAATAGCCAGGAATTGTGGTGGGTGCCTGTAGTCCCAGCTGCTCAGGAGGCTGAGGCAAGAGAATTGCCTAACCCCACGAGTTGGAGGTTGCTGTGAGCTTTGTGATGCCACAGCACTCTATCAAGGGTGATAAAGTGTGACTCTGTCTCTACAAAAAAAAAAAATTTATGTTAACAATTGTTTTCTTTCAGCACACTCTGGCTTTTTCATTATTTTTAGCTTCCACTATTGCTACAGAGAAGTTAACTACAGCCTGTTCTAAGGTAATCCAGATCCCCACTCCTGCCTTTTTTTTTTTTTTTTTGATATAGTCTCACTCTGTCACCCTGGGTAGAGTCTCATGGCATCAATATCTCACAGCAACGTCAAACTTATGGGCATGAGCGATCCTCTTGCCTCAACTTCTCAAGTAGCTGGAGGTACAGGCGTGCACCACCACATCCAGCTAGTTTTTCTATTTGTTTTTAGTAGAGATGAGGTCTCAATCTTGCTCAGGCTGGTCTAGAACTTCTGAGCTCAAGCAATCTGCTAGCCTCAGCCTCCTAGAGTGCTAGGATTAGAGGCATGAGTCACCAGCTCACTCCTGCTATTTATTTTTATTTTTTGAGACAGAGTCTCACTTTGTCCCTGTCAGTAGAGTGCTATAACATCATAGCTCACAGCAACCTCCCACTCTTGGGCTCAAGCAATCCCCTTGCCTCCATTTTTCTATTTTTAGTACAAAGAGAGGTCTCACTTTTGCTCAGGCTGGTTTTGAACTCAGGCAATCCACCTGCCTCAGCCTCTCAGAGTGCTAGGATTACAGGTGTGAGCAACGGCGCCTGGCCTCACTCCTGCTATTTTTGTGATATTTAATCTCTGGTTTTCTATAGCTTTTACTATGTGTAGGGTGTGGATTTATCTTTATTCAATGTGTTGGTCATTCACTAGGCTTGACTATGGGCTAGTACTTTTCAGTTGTGGGAAAGTTGAAGCTATTATCTTTCAGACTCTACCCATGCTCCTGTCCTACTGAGACTTACATTAAGTATATGTTAGTCCTCATTTTATCCCTTCAGCCTCCTGCCCTCTTTTTTTATACTTCCTCTCTGTATTGAATTATTATTCCTTCTGTCTCACCTTCCCTTTTACAAACTCGTTTCATCTGTGCTACTCTGTTGTTAAAATTGCCAACAGGTTTTTAATTGTTTATAAATGTCATTTCTAGAATTTCTATTTACTGCTCTGTCTTATTTTATAGTTTGCTACCCCGTGACGATTTTTTAAAAGACAGAGTCTCACTCTGATGCCCAGGCTAGTGTGCCATGGCAACAGCCTACTTCACAGGTACCTCAAACTCCTGGGTTCAAGTGATCCACCTGCCTCAACCTCCCAAGTAGCAGGGAGGTTGCCTGTCACAACTCCCCGCTAATTTTTTCTGCCTATTTTTAGCAGAGGAGAGATCTCATATTGCACCAGCTGGTCTTAAACTCCTCCTGCCTCTGCTTCCCAGAGTGCTAGGATTACAGGCATGAGCCATTCATCACACCTGGCGTCCCTGAAGATTTTCAAGCTTGTCATATTTCTTTAAACATAGCATGGGTCATTATTTCATAGTCTCTGATAATTCCAAAATCTCAAGTCTCTACAGGTCTGTTCCTGCTGTTTTCGGTGGTTCTTACTTTATTATACTCATATACTTATTCCCTTGTACATCTAATTATTTTTGTCATTTTACATTAAAAAATTATTTATAATTTGAAGCTTAGGACGAAAGCAGCTTCCTCCAGGTATCTGAGAACAACACCTGTCTGGAAGCACCACAATCCAAGTTCAAGTCTTGGGGTTCCTTGGACCCACCACCCAGTAGATTAATCTGGGCCACAGATAAGGATGCAGACAGGCTTCTTTTTCAATCACCTGTATCCTATTTGGGGTGTCAGCTTATTGAATGGAGGAGTCTTATTTAATTCTGTTCAGGCTCTGGGTTTTGCTTTTTGTTGTTTGTTTGTTTTTGAGGCAGAGTCTCAAGCTGCCACCATGAGTAGAGTGCTGTAGTGTCACAGCTCACAGCAACCTCAAACTCTTGGGCTTAAGCGAATCTCTTGCCTCAGCCTCCCAACTAGCTGGGACTACAGGCTCCCACCACAATGCCCAGCTATTTTTGTTATTGTTGTTGCAGTTGTCATTGTTTAGCAGGCCCAGACGGAGTTCAAACCCACCACCCTTGATTTATGTGGCTGGCGCCCTGCTAACTGAGCTACAGGCGTCGCCAGGCTCTGGGTTTTGATTTCTGAGCTTATAACTGCTTAAAACTTTCAAAACTCAACTTTAAAGGTTGAAATTTTTGCCCTTAGGGCTAAAGCAATTCCCCATTCTATTATCTGAGCTCCCGTTTTCCTTTTAACATTAGCTTTTTTGTATTAGGCCTTCAAAATTCCTAATGTTGTCAACCTTTTGTTCTATTTACAGAAGTTTTTTTTTTTATAATTTTAGAACATTCTTGGCTCGGCGCCTGTGACTCAAGCGGCTAAGGCGCCAGCCACATACACCTGAAGTGGTGGGTTCAAATTCAGCCCGGGCCCGCCAAACAACAATGACGGTTGCAACCAAAAAATAACAGGTTGTTGTGGCAGGTTCCTGTAGTCCCAGCTATTTGGGAGATGGAGGCAGGAGAATCGCTTGAGCCCAGGAGTTGGAGATTGCTGTGAGCTGTGATGCCACAGCATTCTACCCAGGGTGACGGCTTGAGGCTATCTCAAAATAATAATAATAATAATGTTAGAACATTCTTAATTATTTTCACTAGGAATAACTCTACTAATTCTGGGAATGATGCCTTACATATTTTTTATTTTTATTATTTTTTGGAGACAGAGTCTCACTTTGTAGACTCCTTAGTAGAAGGCCATGGCCTCATAACTCACAGAAATTTCAAACTCTTGAGCTCAACTGATTCTCTTGCCTCAGCCTCCCGAGTAACTAGGACCACAGGCACCCAATCACAGCCAGCTATTTTTTTTTTTTTTAAGAGGTAGGAGTCTCGCTCTTGCTCAAGCTGGTCTCGAACCTGTGAGCTCAGGCAATCCACCTGTTTCAAGCCTCCCAGAGTGCTAGGATTACAGGCATGAGCCACCACACCCGGGATATCTTTTATTCTCAACAACAATTTATGAATTAGTCAGATTTTAGACGGTGAGGTTATAAATTTTCAATCCAAACAAGATCAAGTAAAAAAGGAAATTTTTATTGCTTCATTTAAACAATTAAGTCTAAAGGGTTATACAAACTCCAAATATGGTTACATCCAAAAATCACAAAATATATGCAGCATTCAAGTTCTCTCCACTCACTCCCGACAGGCCTGTTTTCTTAAACAGAAGGGTTTCCTCCCTAAGACAGATGACAGTCACATGTGATCAACATGCTTAACAATACTTCTGCACTGTGATCACAAAGACAAAAGACTATCATATATCTTCCTGTTACTTTTTACACAAAAAATCTAGGCATTTGTGTCATGAATCTACACCAAACCCCAATCACTATCATTATTCAGACAAGATTACACACACAGGATGTACTGTGATTATACAGGTACACAAAAAATGATAGCTGAGTCTCTGTAACTTTCTTTTTCGTTTTTTCAATTTCCTTAATTCTTCCATTCGGAGTGATTTTGTCTTCATCTTTCTTTTTGTTCGTTTGTTTTGAGACAGAATGAAACTCTATTGCTCTTGGTAGAGTGCTGTAGCATCTTAGCTCACAGCAACCTTGAACTCTTGTGCTCAAGCGATCCTCTGAGGTTTTTCATTTCAGTAGAGATAGGCTGTTACTCATGTTGTTAAGCAATCTGCCGGCCTCGGCCTCCCAGAGTACTAGGATTACAGGTGTAAGCCACAGCACCCAGGCCTAGTCTTCATCTTTCATTCCTGACTTGATTTTAATTCTCTTCTTTATGAGTTTCAAAGATGAACTTAATTGACCTATTGCTATTTCAATTTTTATGTTTTATTCTGGTTGGCTATTGTTTAATAGATTCTTCTTCTACCTCTGAAACTGACTCTTGACATTCTTTTTTTTTTTTTTTTTTTTTGAGACAGAGCCTGAAGGTGTCACCCTCGGTAGAGTGCCGTAGCATCACAGCTCACAGCAACCTCCAACTCCTGGGCTCAAGCAATTCTCTTGCCTCCGCCTCCCAAGTAGCCGGGATTACAGGCGCCGGCCACAACACCCGATTATTTTTGTTGTTGTTGTTGGTTGCAGCCGTCGTTGTTTGACAGGCCCAGGCTGGATTCAAACCCACCAGCTCAGGTGTATGTGGCTAGCACCTTAGCTGCTTGAGCCTCAGGCCCCGAGCCTAGCAATTCTTTATAACCTTGTGGTTTTTGTTGGAGATATATTTCAGAAATTAGGTTTACCTGTGTCCTTGCTGTTCAGATCTGCTAGTCTTCAAAATAATCCAACAACTAATTCCATATAAATCCAACAACTAATTCCATATAAATGTTTTCCTATGACAAGGCTCCTGTTTTAATTTATTGATCCTTGCTATTAATACTGAATAGCAGGGTGGCGCCTGTGGCTCAGTGAGTAAGGCGCTGCCCCCATACACCACGTGTGGTGGGCTCAAACCCGGCCCCAGCCAAACTACAACAAAAAATAGCTGGGCATTGTGATGGGTACCTGCAGTCCCAGCTACTCAGGAGGCTGAGACAAGAGGATCGCCTAAGCCCAAGAGCTGGAGGTTGCTATGAGCTGTGATGCCATGGCACTCTACCGAAGGGTGACAAAGTGAGAATGTCTCAAAAAAAAAAAAAAAAAATACTGAATAGCACACAAAAAAACATTTTAAACTGAGAAATATATCATTTTTTTATTTGAAACAGAGTGCCACTCTGTCACTCTGGGTAGAGTGCCATGGCATCATAGCTCACAGCAACCTCAAACTCCAGGGCTCAAGTGATCCTTCTTGCCTCAACCTCTAAGTAGCTGGGACTACAAGCGCCCATCACCACCCATATTAATCTATTTTTAGTAGAGATAGGATCTCACTTTCTATTAGGCTTATCTCGAACCCCTGAGCTCAAGTTATCCACCTGCCTTAGTCTACCAGAGTGCTAGGTTTATAGGCATAAGCCACCCCACTTGGCCAGGAGAGATATCCTGAGAATTTTCTCATCTTACCATCACTCTAACAAAAAATTGAGGTTCTTAATATTTTTATTTTGCTGTCCTCCAAAATTCTTCTAACCTTTTGATATTTTTCTGCTTCAAAATAAAGTTCAGGTCAGATGGGTAAATAGGGGAGGTCATAACACTTTTTTTTTTTTTTTTTTTTTAATTACATTCATTCCCTATCTTTGCTTCATGTTACATTATTTTAAAGAGCACCTTTCTGGCTGGGCCACCAGCTGTAGTCCCGGCTACTCAGGAGGCTGAAGCAGAAAGATTATTCCAGCCCAGAAGTTTGAAGTTGCAGTGAGCTATGATGGTTAACACTGCATGTTAGCCTAGGTAAGGCAGCAAGATCTTATCTCCAAAAAACAATGTCCAAAAAAGGTATCTTTTCATTTCAAACTTACAACACACAATCTTAGGTCAAGAAGAAAATTCAAGATATTTTAGCTCAACTTTTTTGTTCTATTATTATTTTATAAGCAAACAAAAGATGAGCTATCTTAGTAAGGTTACATATACAGTTAATTCTTTAACAGGACTAGACTAGAATCCACATTTTCCAAATCCTAAATTATCTCTTTTACACAAAGTATCAAAGAAAGGCAGGATTTAAAAAAAAAAGAAAGAAAAAAAGAACAAAGGCTTGGCACCCATAGCTCAATGAGTAGGGCCCCAGCCATATACACCAAAGATGGTGGGTTCAAGCCCAGGCCGAGCCTGCTAGACAATGACATCTACAACAACAAAAAAAATGGCCGGGTGTGGTGGTAGGCACCTGTGGTTCCAGCTACTCGGGAGGCTGAGGCAATAGAATCGCTTGAGCCCAAGAGTTTGAGTTTGCTGTGAGCTGTGATGCCACAGCACTTTACTGAGGACAACACGGTAAGACTCTGTCTCAAAGAAAAAAAAAGTTACGTAATCCCACAGTGATTAAAACGGTAATGACAGGCAATCTTTGAGCAATAAATTAACTGCCATTCATCATAAATTAACTGAAGCAAAAGTATAATACCCTTTTAGCTGATATAGTGGACACTGAACAAAGATTATAGTGGACATTGAAGAGTACTTTATATGTCAACCTCAGTCATACTCTATAAAAATAATTTGATTCAAAGCAAAAATGTACAAATGGGTTACAGATTAATTATCTAGATGAATACATTACTTATGTCGTAAAACACTGTTGACTGGCAGACACTGTCAAAGCAAACTTATGTCCTCTAATAACGACAGCCCTGTGTTTATACAACAGTTTAAATTAGTAAAATCTTGAACTCACCTCCTAAAGACTGAAGACCCACTCTCAACTAGAAGGAAATGAACTTAATTTTTTTTTTTTTTTTGAGACAGAGTCTCAAGCTGTGGCCCTGGGTAGAGTGCTGTACCCTCACAGCTCACAGCAACCTCTAACTCTTGGGCTTAAGCAATTCTCTTTCAGCTTCCCAAGTAGTTGGACTACCGGCACTGACCACAATGGCCAGCTTTTTTTTTTTGTTGTTGCAGTTGCCATGGTTTAGCAGGCCTGGGCCAGGTTCAAAAGCCACCAGCCTCAGTGTATGTGGCCAGCGCCTTACAGACTAAGCTACAGCTGCCACCAACTTAATTGATTGGAAACACCAGGCCCATTACTTTATTTTCCTCTGCATACATATCTGAAGACTGCTGCTATTTTTGTTACTTTTACTTGTAGTAAACAATTAAGATCTCCATTGCACATTGTCTTAGGTATGGTAAGATGAACGTCAGGATTTCAAAAACTAGTAACTAACTCAATGATTTGCATAAGAATAATCACTAATGGCTTGGCACCTGTGGCTCAAGCGGCTAAAGCGCCAGCCATATACCTGAGCTGGTGGGTTCGAATCCAGCCTGAGCCAGCCAAACAACAACGATGGCTGCAACCAAAAAATATCCCGGCATTGTGGCAGGCACCTGTAGTCCCAGCTACTTGGGAGGCTGGGGCAGGAGAATCGCTTGAGCCCAGGAGATGGAGGTTGCTGTGAGCTGTGATGCCAGGGCACTGTACCCAGGGTGACAGCTTGAGGCTCTGTCTCAGAAAAAAAAAAAAAAAAAAAAGAATAATCACTAATTCCCAAGTATCAGGATCAATTAAAATTGAGAAAACCTTTAAAATTAGACAGTATGGGTGGCGCCTGTGGCTCAAGGAGTAGGGCACCAGCCCCATATACCAGGGGTGGCAGGTTCAAACCCGGTCCCAGCCAAAAACTTCAAATTAAAAAAAAAAAAAGAAAAAAGAAAATTAGACAGTATTTAGGACAATAGTATTCAGAGTTCTGTGTTTATTCAACAGGTTTAAGAGTTAAAAAATATATACTGTTACCAGAAAAATCTTCTATCCAAGCTTAAGTTTTTGATCCCTACTCCAAAAAATGTGTGATTTTCCTGTGCTTGTGGATGATCTTGCTGGGACAGTATTTAAGGTAAGTTGTCTCTTTCTTGGTTTTCTGATGTCTTCATTCTTTAACATCTATTCTCAGGTTATTTTTTGTGTAAGACAGTGGTTCTCAATCTTCCTAATGGCACAACCCTTTAACCCTGTGGCTCGGCGCTTGTAGCTCAAGCAGCTAAGGCACCAGCCACATACACCAGAGCTGGCGGGTTCAAATCCAGCCCCAGCCTGCCAAACAACGACAACTACAATCAAAAAATAGCCAGGCATTGTGGCAGGTGCCTGTAGTCCCCGCTACTTGGAAGGCTGAAGCAAGAGAATAGCTTAAGCCCATGAGTTAGAGGTTGCTGTGACCTGTGATGCCATGGCACTCTACCCAGGGCAACAGCTTGAGGCTCTGTCTCAAAAAAAAAAAAAAAAAAAAAAAAAAAAATACAGTTCCTGTGTGTCACAACCCTCAGGTTGAGAACCGCTGGTATAAGACATAAACCGTAAAACTCAAATTTACCGACTCAACGCCTGTAGTTCAAGTGGGGCTAGGGCACCAGCCACATAGACCAGAGCTGATGGGTTAGAATCCAGCCTGGGCCTGCCAAACAGTAATGACAACTACAACCAAAAAATAGCCGGGCTTTGTGGTGGGCGCCTATAGTCCCAGCTACTTGGGAGGCTGGGGCATGAGAAGTGCTTGGGCCCAAGAGTTGGAGGTTGCTGTGAGCTGTGATGTCACAGCACTCTACCCAGGGTGACAGCTTGAGGCTCTGTCTCAAAAAAAAAAAACCTCACATTTACCAATTCATTTTGTGAGAAACAACTAAAGTCAAGTTTCAACAAACTTAAATGACTAAAGGTACCATCATATTCTTCAATGTATACGCTAAGAGAAACAACTTCAAGAGAAGCATAAAATACCTTTATGCATCACTTAATACTATGAAAAAAATAAAATAGGATCTTTAAAAAAGTTAAATTCTCTGGCCGGGCACTGTGGCTCACGCCCGTTTTCCTAGTACTCTATGAGGCCAACGTGGATAGATTGCTTGAGTTCCCAGGTTCAAGACCAGCTGAGCCAGAACGAGACCTCATCTCTAAAAATAGGCAGGTGTTGTGGCAGGGGACCTATAGTCCCATGTACTCAGGATTCTGAGGCAAGAGAATTGCTTAAGCCCAAGAGTTTGAGGTTGCTGTGAGCTACGACACCACTGCACTCAACCCCAGGGCGACTAAGACTCTGTCTCAAAAAAAAAAAAAGTTAAAATCTTAATTATAATTTCTACAAAATAATCATTTCTAAGAAAAAATTAAAATACAACATCTAAAATGTTACTATTTAAGTAAAAAAAAAGTATATACAATAAATGAAAAGGGGCCAAGTGTGGCAGCTCATACTCGTAATTTTTACCACTTTGGGAGGCTGAGGCTGGAGGATGGCTTGAGGCCTGTAGTTCAAGATTAGCCTGATGAATACAGTGAGACCCTGTCTCTACAAGAAGTAAAAAGAATTAGCCAGACATGGTGGCAAGTGCCTACAGTCACAGCTACTTGGAAGCCTGAGGCAGGAGGCTTTCTCCAGCCTAGGAATTTGAGGTTGCAGTGAGCTATGATGACGCCACTGCATGTCAGCCCAGGCTGTTTAATAAAATGAAATCCCGTCTCAAAAATAAATAAAACAGGCTCAGCAACCATAGCTCAGCAGCTAGGGCACCAGCCACATATATCAGAGTTGGCGGGTTCAAATCCAGCCCAGGCCTGCCAAACAACAATGACAACTACAACCAAAAAATAGCCAGGAGTTGTGGTGGGCACCTATAGTCCCAGCTATTCAGGAGGCTGAGGCAAGAGCAATCACTTGAGCCCATGAGTTTGAGATTGCTCATGAGCTATGAAGCCACGACACTCTACCAAGAGTGGCAAAGTGAGACTCTGTCTCAAAAAAAAAAAAGAATACAGGTCTATGCAATTGATTGGATGTTCTCAATCTTTCAAGCCATGCCATACATTGCAAAATTTAATCTGATTTTAAACTTTTCAAATTCCCTTATCCACTACACACACACATACATATATTTTATCCAGGCTGCAGTAGAGTGGCCAAAACCCATGATCAATCACTGTAACCTCCAATTCCTGTGCTCAAGTAATCCTCCTACCTTAGCCTCCTGAATAGCTAGGACAACAGGTGCATAACACCATGGTCAGCTAATTTTCTAAAACAATCTTTTGTAGAGAGGGAGTCTTGCTGTGTTGCCAAGGCTGGTCTTCAACTCCTGGCCTCAAGCAGTCCCCCCACCACTCACCAGCCTCCCCAAGTGCTAGAATAACAGGAGCCAGCTTTGTTATTCCACACCCAACCATCCACAATATTTAAACTCCAGGAAAACATTAAGTTTTCTAGCACTTTCAACAACTACAGCTGAAGTTAAGCACATAAATTTCACCTTCACCTCCTTAAAAAGAAAACAAAAAATTCCTGGCTCAGCGCCTGTGGCTCAAGCAGCTAAGGCGCCAGCCACATACACCAGAGCTGGCAGGTTCAAATCCAGCCCGAGCCTGCCAAACAACAATGACAATTACAACCAAAAAGTAGCGGGGCACCTATAGTCCCAGCTGCTTGGGAGGCTGAAGCAAGAGAATCACTTAAGCCCAAGAGTTTGAGGTTGCTGTGAGCTGTGATGCCACTGCACTCTACCGAGAGACATAATGAGACTGTCTCAAAAAAAAAAAAAAATCGCACAGCTATGATTTAACAAAAATAAATTTTAAAAAATAAATAAAAATAAATTTTTTTATTTTAAATTTTTAAAAAATCGCAATAAAGATTTTTTTAAAAAGGAAATTCTAACACACAGATGAATCTTGAAGATGCTAATTGAAATAAGCCAGTCACAAAAGGACAAATATTATATGATTCGCAGTACCTAGAGCAGTCATTCAGAGACAGAAAACATAATGTTGAGTGTCGGCAAAAGGAGGGGTAGTATCTATTTGGTATAATGAAAAAGTTCTAGAAATGGATACTGACAGCAGCCCAACAATGTAAATGTATTTCACACCACTAAATAATACACTTAAAATGGTGAAAATGGATGGCATTTTCTGTTACATGTATTTTATAGCAATTTTAAAAATTATTGTAAAAAAACTGGGCGGTGCCTGTGGCTCAATGAGTAGGGCGCCAGCCCCATATACTGAGGGTGGTGGGTTCCAACCTGGCCCTGGCCAAACTGCAACAACAACAAAAAAATTATTGTAAGGAACCACTTGAAATAAAGATTTCAAGAAATAAATTCATGGCTCGGCCCCCATAGCACAGTGTGTGTTACAGTGCCAGCCACATGCACCGAAGGTGGCCACTGCAAATGTGGCCTGGGCCAGCTAAGCAACAATGACAACTGCAACAACAAATAAAAAATAGCCAGGCATTGTGGCAGGCACCTGTGGTTCCAGCTACTTGGGAGGCTTAGGCAAGAGAATCACTTAAGCCCAAGAGTTTGAGGTTGTTGTGAGCTGTGGTGCCACAGTACTCTACCAACGGTGACATAGTGAGATTCTGTCTCAAAAAAAAAAAAAAAAGAAAGAAAGAAAAGAAAAAAAGAAATGAATTCATGATGGAAATGGCAGAGACAAATTTATTCTTCACAAAGTAGCAAACTCAATTTTTTCCTATGCTAGAGAGAGATTTGTTCAGATCGATCCAAATTCTTCTGTCCCAGGGAAAGTATTAAAAAGAAAACACAATGACCCAGCAAGTCCTATTCCCAGAGATAGACAATATTTGAAAACAGAGACTCAAAAGATATTTGCACACCAATGTTCATAGCTGCATTATTTACAACAGCTGAAAGGTGGAAATAATCCAAACGTCCATCAACAGATAATAAAATATGGTATATACACACAATAGAATAGCATCCAGCTTTAAAAAGAAATGAAGTTCTAACACATGCTATAAAATGTGGATGAACTTTGAAAATGTTATGCTAAAAAAAAATAAGCCAAACACAAAAAGACAAGTATTGAATAATTCCACTTATATGAATGACCCAGAATAGGCAGATTTACAGAGCTAGAAAGTAGATTAGGTTTCTAGAAGAAATAAATGAGAAGTTGTTTAAGGAGCACAGAGAGATTTGTTTGGGGTTATGAGAAAGTTTCAGAAACAGAATTGGTGACAGTCGTACAACACCGAGAACGTAATTAATGCTACTAAAATATACACTTAAAAATGCTCAGAGGGTACATGTGAAACTTAGTAAATGTAGAATATAAATGTCTTAACGCAATAACTAAGAAAATGCCAGGAAGGCTATGTTAACCAGTGTGATGAAAATGTGTCAAATTGTTTATAAAACCAGTGTATGGTGCCCCATGATCGCATTAATGTACACAGCTATGATTTAATTAAAAAAAAAAAAAAAAGTCCCCAGGGGGGGGGGGGGGGGGGGGGGGGGGGGGGGGGGGGGGG